>JANHGC010009633.1:284218-295445 GCA_027560395.1 Boaedon fuliginosus | reverse complement strand
AATTTTTCCCACGGCACACCAGGCAACATCTCGCGGCACACTAGTGTGCCGCGGAACAGTGGTTGAAAAACACTGTTTTAGACCACCTTATAATACATTACTAGGATGTTGGGATCACATTTGTGATACACCCAGATTCAGTTGTGTAGGATATGTTGCTGGGCAAACTAAAATACTTGGGGAAAAGTTACCGAAGAATCAAATTGAACTATGGAATTTCACCTACTGGAAAATATGGAAAAATCAAAGTAATGAGACGTTATCTATATTGTTATGGTCACTCAAAATGAATTAGGTGAAGGGGAAAGAGGAGAAAGGAAAAAGCTGAGCAGGAAAAAAAAGTGAGGGATGAAAGTCTAAGAAATACATATTCCAAAAATGTGGAAGGTTATTTAAATCAAACTAGTGACTTTTTCATATTCTACTTGAGGGGGTAGAATTATTTTATAATATTTTATATATATTTCAATTTTTAGTAAGTAATATACAAACATTGCATATAATTCCACATAGTATATAACTGCTTAAAATGTTACTTACTGCAAGTGCCGCCACTGAACATTGGAATTGTTTCAAACATCATTTTATGAAACAGCAGTGCTACTGGTCTGTAATCCAGATGATTCTTTAACAGATAGCTATAATAATATACATAGCGCCTCTGACTGGGAATAGTCACTCCCTTAATAAAAAGAAAAAAAACATTTATCCTCTATTGTCACAATTCATTAGCTAAACAGACTTTCATGAAGTAAATTCTAAAAATGAATTAGAATGGTTACATGCAGCCAAATATATCAATTAAAAAAAATATTTGTAGCTCGGGGTTGAACTGTGGGGCCCTTGGTGCTGTCTGGGCATGGTTGTTTTTTTGCAGACATTTCATTCCCAAACTAGATAACATCATCAGTGGTAGAAGGAGTGGGGGTGTGCTATCTGTTTAAATACAAGTGGCTCATCCTGTCAGTGTTGGTGGAACAACCATGCTCAGAGAGCACCAAGCGTCTAATAAATCTATCAATCTCATACATATTTTATGATAGTTTTGAATATTTAGTGTAACTCTACAATGCATTAAAAAAAAAGACATCCAGATCTATTTTTCTATGAGGATCTACAACACCTGCCTTCAGCACACACTTTCCATACACCAAATTGCAAATAAAATTTAATCAATCCACGAGGGCAGTCAATCCACACTGGTTAAGACACTTTTACAAGGCATGCAGAGGAGTAAAGCATATTGAAATATTGTTGTTGCTTCTGTCCGGGTTCACACTATGCATAGCTAAGGAAGTAGCACAGAATTGTTTGGGAAACAAATAGTGTGCAAATGAAATGTGATTTGTAATCTAATCCACAAAATCTATTCTTATAATGATTCTTATTTATAGCGTGTTATAAAAACCACATTCATCATTTTTGCACCACAGTAAAATACTACAATATTCCCATCGCCACCACAATATGACTTTACATACTAGTTTTATGTTTGGTTGAGTTTTCCAAATCCTTATATTTGCTAACTGCAATGAGTACATTAAAAATGGTATATGCATAATGGGAAGATATGCGGTTCCTCCTCAGTATTATCTGTGAATTGAGTCCTCGTATTACTTATTCATTGTTTAAAGCAAAAGCATGAGACAAAGTACAAATAATTACACCCACATCATCGCTGAAGAATATGAGTGACATATCCTTCCTGGAGATAGAGCCTGCCCACATTATGGATTCTAATCTATTTTGTAATCTATTTTGTTTCTCATTCTCTCACTTTCCTTGTTCTAATAATACGGATATTATACCAATCCTGCTTTTTTTACTTGCCAATAAAATTATATATATATAATTATATATATAAAATGTATGTATGTATGTATGTATGTATGTATGTATGTATGTATGTACGTATGTATTTTTGTAGATTTTCACAGGTGTAGGTATGTAAGTCTTGGTGTAATCGGTTCTTTCCCGTATCAACGCAACGTTTCAACGAAGTCACATTCGTCATCGTCAGGCGACTTCAGCTGCGGCAATTTCAGCTGCTACAGTTTCTCGCTCTTAAGAGTAATATATTATTTATTAGATTTATATCCCGCCTCTCTTCACCCCTTTCAGGGGAACTCGAGGCGGCAATATGTATATAGAAATCCATAGGACGGTGATCATTGTATGCCATGCTCCAGTGAATGAAAATATTGAAAAAAACAGAAGGAAAAAGAGTCACTAAATAGAGAAAATATAGAAAAAGTGGTCATGTAGAAGAAGAAGAATTCATTCACTATTCAAGAAGAATAGAGATTAGTGAGCATCTATTTTTTTTAAAGGGTCTATTTATTTCATGTACATATATGGAAAAGGGATGAGGGATATAAGACCTATGAGAACTTCTGAATGAAGAGCAGATCACTGTTTGACAATGTTAATGGATGGGAGAAATCAGATATGGAATAAAGTACTCTGGGTGGAAAAAACAAAAGAATGAAAATAAAATAATTGCAGAGACTCAACAGAATGAATGGAAATCAAACATAAGGATTTTAAGATGTGCAAATACAGATAAAAAAGTACTGCAGAATTAATGCTGGTAAAAGAAAAGTCAAAGATTGTGTTTGTTTTTCTATCCAATGTTACAGCAGTGAAAGCTGGAGATATCAAGAGAAACATAACACTAACCTACTGTAGATGCAGGAGGAATAGGTTACTTAAGACATCCAGGTGGTAAAACAAGAAGAGGTCATGGGTGCTGCTGAAAATTGAAAACATTTAGTCATAGAGTGAATGATTGAGAATTGAACTGTAAAACAATGATATGACAGAATAGTAAATGGCTTTAATAGGAAGGAGAAGACATAGAGAGTCACAGATAAATGGAGTTGATAGTCTTCAAAGAGAGAGAAGTCAGAAGTTTAACAACAAAAGGTGGAAGCAAGAATGGTCTATAAAATAGAAAGGCGTGGAGAGGTGTTGTGCATAGTATTGTGATAAACTACGGTAGATTTAATTAAAGTTCAATTTTTTCTCTTATTCAGTGCTTTTCTTTGGCTTACCTTTCCTCACTTTTTCTATGCTTTTCAGAGAAAAGGAATAGCGTAATGGATATATACACATGCATTTACTACAGAGATGGTATTCAGCCGGTTCGGACAGGTTCTAGCGTACCGGTAGCGGAAATTTTGAGTAGTTTGGAGAACCGGCAAACACCACCTATGGCTGGCCCCACCCCCACCCCCCTTGCCGTTTCCTGTCCTAAATGCCCTTGCTTTTTTAGCTCAGCTGATTCGGACAGCAGAGCAGATTGCCACACCTCAGCTGAGCTAAAAAACAGCTCACCTCACCAGGAGGAATGGACCAGATAGGAATGGGAATGGACCAGATGGTTCTTCTTACCTGTAAGAAGTCCCATCCAGAAAGCACTGCAGCAGAGATCTTGCAGCCGCTTCTTCCATCCCCTCACCTCGTCGCTCATGGAGATACTCCATGTGCTCTCTGGGTCGGCAGCTGCTTCTCTCCAGCAGCTGCTTCTCTGCTGCTCTTGCTGGGAGAGCATCTTGTGCAATTTAGCAGCTATGAGCCGCTGCTTTCCTAAGTCACATCCAAAAAGCACTGCAGCTGAGAGAAACAGCATTCTACATGGTTGCTGCTTTGCTGTGCCGTAGTGCTTTCTGGATGGGACTTAGAGGAAAGTGGTGGCTCAAAGCAGCTAAATTGCACAAGACGCTCTCCCAGCAGTGTGGAGAGAAGCAGCTGCTGTCATGGAGAGCAGAGATGGAGAGGAGCAGGCCCCGAAAGGCTGCTTGGTCAACCCTCACCGCATGGAGGAAGCCCCACATGCATGGAAGCCCCCAGCACAGCCGTGGAAGCCGTGCGCGCCCACATTTTCAGTGAACCGGTGGTGAGATTATTTGAAACCCACCACTGATTTAATACTACAGCTGCCAGTCCTGACAGCCGGATGCTACTGCTCTTAAAAGCAGTGTTTTTCTGTTAGCATTTCGGCACAAATATTATTGCCAAATAGTCTCCCTCTCACTGCAACTGACTGACTGGCATCTGCTAAACATATGGTAATACCAGGTAATATTACTTAAAATGCAATACCTATACCTACCCATATACTTCAATTTACCAATTAGCAATTTTACTGACATCATTAGAAAAGTGATCCTAAGGAAAATGCAAACTATAATCAGCTGAGTTACTCCAGCTAACAGAGTAGAGCAAAGGTCATTCAAGTATCAGCCACATGCAAAACAGATGAAAAGATCATTAACTCTAAATAACCTTATTCAATCAGAATATTAGTAGTTCTTTCCTTTATGTTAACCGTCCCTGAGGACTGACCTACAAAAATCAATGCTTTCATATATTACCATACAGAGTCATATGACATTCAGGAAATAGGCACAGCAATATCTAGCTGACTTTGGCTGTTTTCAAAAATCTAATCCCAACTGCTGTCATAAATCAAGGATTATTTGTAATGGCAAATTATTCTGCACTGCTGCCAAGAAAACTACAGGTCCTCGACTTACAGCAATTCCTTTAGTGACCATTCAAAGTTACAATGGCACTGAAATATGTGACTTATGACCATTTTTCACAGTTAAGACCATTATGCAATCCCCGTGGTCATGTAATCAAAATTCAGATGCTTGGCATTTGACTCATATTTATGACTGTTGCAGTGTCTCAGGATCATGTTATCCCCTTTTGCAACCTTCTGACAAGCTAGGTCAATGGGGAAGCCAGATTCACTTTACAACCCACCACTGATTTACTTTAATTTCTACTTAAAGTGATAAGTTAGCACAATTTTGCCAGAACCAATTATTTAATAGGGGCATGAGAGGACAACAACTATTGACAACCCTTAAGATTCAACTCTAACAATTTTTTATTATTTTTTCCCCACATTTCTGTATCACCCATCTCCCTCAGAGTAGGACTCAGAGTGGACAGTATCCAATAAACATTAAAATATAAAACAGCGTATATAAAAGTTTTTTTAAAAAATAAAAAATAAGAGGCGGCAAGAGATTAGTCAAAAAATAAAGGAGAGCTTTCAGGGGACTAACCAGGCCCATAACTGCATGATCCCCTGGGCTTCCCATGCTGCAAGGCCACAGAGCCCTGTCTTAATTCCTTTCCAGAAGCCTTGGATAGTTGGTGCCTGTCTCACTTCTGGGGGAAGAATATTCCACAGGGTGGGACAGCAGCAGAGAAGGCTCTCTTCCTAGACCGCACCAGTCAGATGGGGTCTGCAACATACCTTCCCTGTCAGACGAGGAAATTATGGATCACACATGGATCCCACATTGCTGCCAAAACTACAAATGGGAACTCCTCGTTATCTTATCTACAAACACTGTCTTTTGATCACTGATGCTAATTTCACTTTAATTATGTATTGCATAGCTTTAACATTTGTGGTTATAATATAGCTGAAGAAAATTATATACAGAAATGTACAGACGGAATTCCATGCTTCTTATTTCTGAAAATAAACATGCACACGGTTCCTCAAATTGGAGGGTAGCAAAATGATCTTTTAAAAAATATATAGCTTATTTACTTACTTCCCTTCTACCAATTAAAGCATGCATACTGCAGAGAATCAAACACTAAAATGTTGAGAGATTTGCATACCAGAGTTGAGCCTCCTTTTACTTCTTCTTAGGGAACGTAAGTATCTTTATCTAAGCACGTCCCTCAGGGCAGGGACGATTGAGATAGGTTATCAAATTGAGTGAATTTATATTTATGTATTTAATTGCACAATAAATATTTTTTTTAATTGTCTGAACAAAATCCAAGCATGGAAACATGCAGTCAAAGTAGTATGCTAATCACTCTGAGTGCCACAGTTGCAGAGGGAAAAGAAATTAAGAAGACTTGATTTCAATTTTGGCGTCCGCCTCACAAATAGCACAAAAGTGTTCGCCTTTTAATTGTGCTGCATATTGATAAACATCTTCTTGGGGCACAACAGGGAAGATCTTCTTTGCTGGCAGTCTGTACCAAAGGGTGTTCACCCGCCTGTACTCGAGGGTTTACCCTGAATGATTTAATTATAATTTTCTGTGTATAAGACAAATTAAAGAGGGGAGCAGGAGTGCCCTGCCAACACAGATTATTTATCTCCTTAACAGATTGCTATGTGCCAAACCCCAGAGCTGCTGCTGCTGCTGCTGCTGCTGCTGCTACTGATGTTGCTTACAAAACTTGAGTGCAATACGGGACAAAGAAAGAAACACATGCTAAATTGGAGGAGCAAGAATAAAGGGAAATAAAGCCATTATTTCTAGCTTGAACTGCACTAACTACCCTGGGAAAATAGATGGAGTTTTGGTCACAGATAATTAGGGCTTTGTGTATTTGTTTATAATATAAGTTATTTTTGAACTGGAGACACATTTAACAGGACATTTGATTTGATTCTCATCATCTGCGCTGAAAACATCTGGGAACTTCCTTTCATGTTCCATTTGAAAACATACTTGTCTTACAAAGCTTAATGCCACCCCCCCCCCCAATTCTAAGAACAACCTATTACATTTCTGAATGTTCATCCCTTTTTCCTTCACCGTCTGTTTAATTCTCAGTGATGAAACAGATGAAACGTAAGAGGAGACTAGAGAAGAGAAAGATTTCTTGATTCTACACTGAGCAACTAGTCGAAGAGAGAAAGGAACAATTAGGCCCAGGCTTCAACTCTGCAACATGCTGTGATTAATTTTTTTAAAAAAGATATTGTCACTAAACAATAACAACAATATCAACAAAATGAATCAACCTGCTCACTTTTCTATGTCTCAACTATTCCTATGTAGAGAGGGCAAACAAATCCATATTAAAATGTGTAAGTTTTTTCATGATAACTAATGCAAGTGGATAAATAGACATTTCCATTATCTGTTGTGTAGCCTTATTCAAATAGGAAATATTTATATTTTAATTGTTCAAATCTCCATGATAAGAGATTTTAAAAAACACTTCCTTCATGAATGCTTTTTTCCATGAAAAAAGAAATACAGAAATATAATTCTCATTATGGAATAAAAGTCCTTCAAGTACCTATGAGGCTAAGTCACATCCTTATAGACAGTTTTATCGTTCAGCTGTGTAAGAAATGTACTAACTCACATGGACACTGATTACTGACTGAATATGGGGTAATCAAAAGGAACAACAGCCAGACAATAATGAGTTGTCAATAAGGATAATTAATGAAATCATATGAGATGGAAACAATAAAATATGCAAAACGGATACAGTTAAATATTGAATGTAAATAGTAAAGGAAAAATAGGCTGCAGATGGGGAAGAAGATGTGGGGGGGGAATCCTGTTTGTTTATTTTATTTTATTTATTTATTTAGATTTATACCCTGCCTCATTTCCCCAATCAAGGGGAAATTGTTGAGCTTTACATAAGGTACTAATACCTAAAACCTGGATCTCGGTATTATTAAAGGATCATTTATTCCCAAATCAGTCTCTTCTATCAACCAAATTGCTTTTAAAAACTATTACAAAGGGTTATAGACAAAATTAGATTCCATACCGATTTGTACTGTGCCATCTTTCAGAAAGATGGCAAGGACTGTTGTATTTTTATAAATATAAGGGTTAAAAAAATAGAGACTAGTGAATTCATTCAGTTGTTAATTTTTCCATTCTCAAATTCAAATTCAATCTATTGGGACTCTTAGTTTGAAAGTGTTTAAGATTTAATGGATATTTGTGAGAATTTTCATGCACTTTTATCCTTTTTTTGTGCTGTTTCCTAGTGTGCCAGGCATTGTATCTTGTTCTTATCCATTATCCAATCTCATCCGATTGCGTACATTTTGTACACAATTTTATACACAATTGTTTTAATGTGTAGATCTTTGTATAGATCTGCAATATTCGATTACATCTCATTAATACATGTGCCATTTGGTACTGTATTGATTTTTTTTCTCCATGAAACTAAATCTTGAAAGAATTAATAATCCCTTTTCAAGGAGTGGTATTTTATCTTTCATCTTTTAGTCCTTTCATCTTTTAACCCTTTTAATCCTTTCAACATACATGGCCCTGGTAACTCAAAGGACTGCCTGCTTGTCACAGTATCTGCCCAACTGGTTCAATCTGTAGGGTTTGGTGCATTCCAGGTTCCTTCAATTAAACAATGCCATCTATCAAGACCCTGAAACCACATCTTCTCTGTGGCAATGTCTGTTCTCTGGAATGACGTTCTTACCCAAATCTGAAGCGTTCTCACCCTTGTGGTATTTTTCAAGGGCGTTAAAGACGTGGCTCCTCACCCAGACCTTTGGGAAGGACTGAAGCCCCATTCTGCCTTTCTTTTCCCCTCTGGGTTTTCTTTGCTATTGTTGTTCCTTTGTCATGTGTTGTTTTCATGTTTTTTGCATTGTTCTCTCTCTCTCTCTCTCTCTCTCTCTTTAATGCTTTAACAGTTATAAACTGGCCAGAGTCACTGGGAGTCAGATGGCATATAAATGCAATATATTATGGATAGTTGCAGAGTTAGCAAGGTGTTTAGGCAAGATTTGGCATTCTGTCTGCTTATTACGGTATTATTAAACTCCCAGCCAATTTCTCTTTAAATCATAATATTACTGAAGACTTTAAAATGTTTTTCTCCATCCTGAAATTGACCCAGTTGACTTGGGATTTTAGGAAGATAAGAAGAAATACTTGATTTCTAAGAACCTCTAAGAGTTTATAGTCAGATTTTAGTAGATTTAAATTTATTGATTTAAGATTCAAGGAAACAAAGGAGACTTAGAAATAAATCCACCCTGGCTTCCCGCTCAAAGTATCTGTCCTTAGACAATCCAGATAGACAACAATATAAAAATGTGCTTCTGACATTTAGAAAACAGAAATGTTTCTCGGCTCTTTTCAGGAGAAACTCATCCATTCTCTTAAAACAATCTAAATATTAGTTTGTTCCATCCTACCTTTCAAGCCAGCCAATATAACTTGTAATAATGGGCCAGCCTGCTGATCAATGGAATTATTCCACTACTCACTTCAAACGCAAAGGTGCTTGATACTCTACTGTTTATTCTTTTTACGATTCTTATTCTTCCATGAATATTCAGGAAAAAGAAAGCATTCTTCCAGACTCTCCAAACAATCTAAACAGAAGCTTATATGTCATACAGCATGTAGGCAGGCACCATATTGCCTGATGAGATAGCAACAGAAACCTTAAGTGCCTTCATCGGCATTCTCTGTGTATTCTTGCCTGCTCATCTTATGGACAAAGAGGTAATTCAATCATGCTGCTGTAAACGGATGGTGCCAACCTCAAACACACCAAGGAAAAAAAGGAAATAATCCACAGAGCATACCTACTTTAAATCTGAGGTACTTCCATTCTTGTTACATTATGCATTTGAAAAAGATTTTAAAGAATCCTTCTACTGAATAGCACCATCAGTGATAAAGTGCATATTTATGAATGTCATTTTAAAGGAAGGTCCTTTAAAAAAAAAAAGAACCTTAACTGAATAGTGAATTTTACCACATCTTGTCTTCCAGCTTCTCTGTTAAGCAAACTTAAAACATTGTATTTTAATGTATTATATCATCTGCAACTGAAGGTTGGTTATAGATCTCTTTTGAAAGAAATCAAAAGTTTGGAAGACAAAAATGTTGTAAGCAACATTTTTTTTTCCAGTTTCAAAATTTAAAATGGCTGGATTCTAAAACGGAGAGCATAATGGATTTCTAAAATTCAGTAAAGTGGAGCAGTAAAGTTAGGATCGGGTTATATGAAGAACTCACTAGAAGTAAAGCAAAACATTATCCATTTTTGTACGGCAATCCTAAACGAGCACATGTTTACCGGGTTCTACTGCAAACGAAAAAACCTCGACTGAACCACTGAGTTAAAATACTGCTAAAGGCTAACATTGCAAATTTTCTACTTTGAATCTCTTTTATCTACATACCTCATCTCTGTACTAGACCAGACCAACCGCTGGGCCACATCTATCTATTTGGATGACCCTGTCCAGCCTCCATGAGGTCAATCAGAAATTAGAAAATAAAATATAAATAAATATAAATAAGGGAGTGGGAGAAGAAGCCAAAGGTGCTCCTTTAATCAGCTGGCAAGATAAAGAGTTTTGCACCTGTAGCAGAAGTGTGGCGGTCAGGCTGAGGTCGCACACTCCCTCCTTCAAGACGTGAATACCAGCATCAGAATTAAGTTCAGCCTATTGGTTCAGCCCTCCACAACAGACCCACTTTCTCATGTGGCCCTTGGGAAAAACAACTGCACAGTCCTGCTCTAGACTTTATGAGTGAAGGGCTGGAAAAGACAGCTACAAGAATCTGTTCCTCTCCCCTTTTAGTTGGCAACTCTTATTGTGATCTTCTTAAGTGCATCCAGCAATAAGTATTCCTCCTAGTGATACCATGTTGAGGTAGGCAGGCCAAACTTTAGGAATGAAGGAAAGCAGGAGGGTTATCTTCCATGTCTGATACCAATCTCCTCTCTGCCAACCAATATGAAGCAAATGAATCTTTGCGGAATACAGATCAATGTATATTACCAAAGTAACGTGATTCCACAAAGAATATTAGTACAGGTATGCAGATGTTAAATAGTAGGAAGAAACACAAAAATAATTTCAGTGTTAGATGGAGAACTCAAGTAACAGGTACTTGTACATATGTTCTAGTGAAAGTCATACAGTGTGCTAATTTGTTGATCACTTATGTCTTCATGCTTCAAAGTATGTCATATTCACCATTATATAACAAAATTTGTACAGAAATATGTTTGACTTCCACAAAATATAACCTTCTATTCCTAGTTATTTCGTGAAAATGACTACTCTTATAGGCAAATAGCTATGCATATGTTTTTCTACACTGGTGCATACATCATGCATATATTTATATGAATTGTGAAAGAAAATAGGGGATAAATAGAGAAATGTAAATAAATAAAACAATGGAGCCCAATGTTATCTAAGAAAAGTTGTGGTGGTGCACTGGTTAGAATGCATTATTGCAGACTAATTCAGCGGACTGCCGACTGCCAGCAATTCGGCGGTTTGATCCTGACTGACTCAAAGTTGACTTAGCTTTACACCCTTTCTGAGGTCAGTAAAATGAGGACCCAGATTGTTGGGGGCAGTATGCTGACTCTGGAAACCACTTAGAGAGGGCTGTAAACCATTATGAAGCAGTGT
>JANHGC010009633.1:258137-270663 GCA_027560395.1 Boaedon fuliginosus | reverse complement strand
CCCCCCCACCCCTTCCAGGAACTGAAGGAGGTGACTAATGGTCCCATCAGTTCTAACAGGGAACTTATAAAGGTTAAACAACATTTCTGCACTAAAAAAAGAGAATTTAAGTTTTTTTTTTTAAAAAAGATAAGGACCTCTCCATTTATCATATTTTTTATTTTTTATGGAGACACAAACATATATATTAAAAATATGAAAAAGGTAGGACAAAAATATAAGCAAACAAAACACTTCCATGTATTAGCATAAGATAATGTTTCTAAAACCTAAACCTTAAATGGGGCAGACTAGAGAATTTTTGTCACAGCAGTACGGAATTAGCCAAATTCATGCATTTTTTAAACATTATAAATTATAAACTTTTAAATCATTTAAAAAGCATGACCATATAGCATTCTTTTTATAAACAATTTCAATGGCGTCTACAGATAGAGACTCAGCATTCACCCAGTAGTAGCATTACTAATAGTGTGCACGGGTATGGTTAAAAAATTTGGGTTGTGACTGTGATTGGCAGCTCAAAAAGTTCTTGAGCTGCCTAGTCCAAACATAGAAAATAAAACAAACCTCATACATTTACACTTAATTGTAATGATAAATAACCCATGCTATGCTCTATTTACTTATTAAAGTACTGTCTCAGCTATTAAGGCACCAATTGGTTAATTTATTGTATTTTCCATAGGGGCTGTTGCTGTCATGCAATCTATCATTTCCACTTTAAAAAAAACCAACAACGTTCAGCAGTTTGGGGAAAAATTATCTCAGGGAAAAAGGCTATGATGTTATACTTGCCAGGATCTGAACCTTGAACCCTTAGAGGTGTAAAAGACCGTGTTGCTTTCTCACTGCTGCCCCCAGAGAAGGTTTTAACTACTCTGTTTATCACTTCTGACATAAATAAATGAGAAAAAATCCCAGACCTTTGAAGAAGAAAAACTTCATCTAATATTGTTAATTAGCCATGACAAACGATGAAATAACACTGTAAATCTTTCATAGAAACAGCCACTAGATTTTAATTATACACATTCATAATTTAGCAAACAACATCTTATTTGAATGCACTTAATATGTGCAGTACTTGAGGCTTCAGAGTCCTTCATTTTGTTTCATTTAAGCAAGCCCTTAGGTTTTACTCGTCTTGTATTTTATTTACTTTTGTTCTTTAAGCACCCATGAAAAAGCTTTTGCTGCTTTGATAAGGATCTTTTTATTTATTGAGCAATGACAGGAGGAAACTTTGGTTGTGTAAAGTATCAGTGCATCAAGCCAATGTTTAGCAATTCCTTAAGCTAGCCAAAAAAAGTTAATGTAGATTTCCTTAGTAATTATCTGAGTGATAGAAAGATAACATAGTGCACTAGCACAATAAACAGAAGGAAATTATCTAATATCCCTAATCTGTTAGGAATCATATCAAGGTGGAGGGCTTCAGAGAGTTTGCAGCTAACGTCTGCAGAAAGGAAATTAACCCTTGACTGACTGGGACATATAGAAACTATAAAAAGACAACAGCATTTGGAAAGAATGGGGACTATGTGAAGAATTAAAACCGATATACAGTGGAGAACAACTGCCTAAAGGATTTTTTTTATTTTCATCTTCAAACAATTCATTCTAAAAATGTATGGTCAGCATCTAGCCACTTTGGCTGATTAAAAAAGAAAAACAATCATGGTTGGTCCTGATTACTAGGATGTTCAACAAGAAAGCAGACTGGTAAAGGCAGGATGGGGAAGTTAAAAAAAAACTTGGAAAAAGACAATGACAATGACAAGCTACAAGTGACACACAGAACTGGAGTTCACCAGAATTCAATTTTGATTGGAACAAGTCTTTATAAAACATCTATAAAGGCATTTATTGCCTGCCATTAGAGTGGGAACTCCATTTTTCTGCCAATCAACCACCCCAGAATATATTTACAACTATACAGCTATAAAAAAAAAACAAGCTATACAAAAATGGTGTAGATCTAGTCTTTGGAGTGGGTGGCTGTAATAAATCAACCACCAACATTTTTTGGTTGGAAACAAAAATAAATTAGTAATATATAGCTTTGTCTCTTCAACAACCAACTTGTATATCAATTTTGCCCTTTTTCTTGGGGGAATTATCTGCAGAAATGCTCCTCAAATATATACCAGGGAGAACCCTCATTCCAGCTGAATTGAATAGGCATTTCTCAAGAAAATAAACTATTTCAGTTGGTCCAGAATGCGGCCACGTCAGTAATTAAGGGTGTGCCTCAGTACACTCACATAACACCTCTCCTCCACGAGCTGCACTGGCTCCCAATAGTTTTCTGGGTGCAATTCAAGGTGTTAGTGATGACCTTTAAATCTCTCCTTGGCTTAGGACCGGGATACCTCAGAGACCACCTTCTCCTACCTTATGCCTCCCAGCGCCCTGTGAGATCATATAGGGTTGGCCGCCTCCGGGTCCTGTCAGCTAAGCAGTGCCGGCTCGTGGGTCCGTGGGCAAAAGCTTTCTCCGTTGCTGCACCAGCTCTCTGGAATGAGCTCCCCATGGGGTCCGGACCATCCCTAATTTGTTAGCCTTCCGCTAACCTGGCTCTGCCACCGGGCTTGGGGATAACTGTTTTCCTCCGTATGAAAGGCAGTATGTATGTATTGTTGGTTAGGGATGTTGTTTCATACTTTTTACATTGTTGTATTCTTAAACTGTTTTTGAATGTTATTAATTGTATATTTTAGCTGTTGTTAGCCGCCTTATGTTCCCCCTGTTGGGGGAAGAAAGGCGCGGTATAAATCTCATAAAATGAAATAAAATAAATCAATAAATATTCCTTTACTTCCACACACCAAATGACCAAGAGAAGCAGAGCCTCCCCTTCCTCTTCTTTCATTGTCAAAATTAACAATAGCAAAGAATATAATACAACTGGTTCAAATGCATGAATGCTGAGCAATCAAGGGTTCAAAACAAAAGATGCCATACTAAGAATAGGCAGACCACATATTAATCCCAAACTCAGGTTAACACACACAAAAAATTCCGGGTTTAGGTAATATATATGCCAAACAAATAGGCTATATTATGACTCAAAACAATGCCAGTGCCATGCAACAAGCTTTGACAATGGTTGGTTCACAAATTTTATGGCTTGTTTTTATTGTACAACTACCCAGAATCAGGTTTTATGACAGGGGTCCTTAAGCCCTGAGTCATGGACTAGTACTAATCCATGGTCTGTTAGGAACTGAGCTGCACAGATGGAGGTGAGTGGCGGGTGAATGAGTGAACAAAACCGAAACCACCACACCCACCCCGTCCAAGGAACAATTGTCTTCCACGAAACCAGTTCCTGATGCCAAAAAGGTTGGAAACCGCTGTTTCATGAGATATGATTAAGTATTTTAACTGCAACTATCTAATTCTATTTCAGCTTAATCTAGAATATTGTGGAAACCAACCATTAAGTCCTTCATAAAAAGCTGGTTTGTTCTTGGCATGGTACATTTGAGCAGCATGATAGTTAAATTGGCCTTGAGACAGAAATGACATGGGTAGCATCTCCTTAACTGGAGAGGCAACAGCAGGATCAAAAAAACTGCTCAAATACACCTCTTGGGAAATTGGTGCCAACAATGGCAAAATGGGGCTTTCCATGACCATAAGCATACTAGGACTGGAAGAAAGGGTAGACTCATTGTTAAGTATCCTATCTTGCCCTTTCTCCTTATTTACCCACTTTCTCCTTTAAATCCCCCACTCACTGCCAATTATTATTTATTTTTTCTACCTCACCAAAAATATATTCTGACACCGGCAAAGGGCATTCATGGCAGGGAATGCATGTTCAAACTCTTTTTATTCCAAATTGGGAATGCACTTCTCTTTTTATCCTTAACGTGTCTACTAAAAGCCGTTACCATAATTACTCATATGGAACTGAATCTGTATTACATCATTTATCTAAGGGCACGTTTAACTAGGAAGAGACGGTCTTGAAATTAGCTATACAAAAGTTCATTTCTTAAGTCTGTTAGCTTTCTGAAACCTATGTAGTAGAAGGGAATGATCAAAAGACACATTATTAAATATAAGATGGCTATCTTATTTTGAAAGCTAGTATGGTGCAGTGGTTAATGCCCTGAACTAAAGTTGTGGAGACCGAAATTTGAGCCTATTCTTGGCCATAGAGACGCATGGGATGACTTCCATTATTCTTTCTTCTCAGTCTAATGTACTCCACAGGATTCCTGTGATACGGAAAGATCAGGGAAGTACATGCTACCTTAAGCTTCTGGAGAAAAAGCAGGATATAAATCTAGCAAATAAACAAACAAATCTTAAACAGAGTTTGCCTATTCTAAGTAGATAGGTTTATGGGAATATAAGCTTATTTTGCTGGAAACATAGCCTCCCTCTAGTGTATTATTAACCTGCCCATTATTTCACTGACTAAAATAAATAATTGAACTTCTGTTTTCTTAAACTGTATCTATAGCCAGAACAACAAATATGTAAATAAGTTAACAAATATTAGCAAGGCCATTTCAGTTCTGAACGAGCTTTGCCCCCAAATAATTCCATTGTTTTTGATAGTCTTTTGAAGTTTTTCAACTGAGATAAATCTCAAGGACAATTAAACCAGGGTCTAATAATTGTTCAGTATCTCTACTTGCCACTTTACTGCAAGTTAATATTTTAAAGCCAGCTTTATTTATGTAAGTTGACTGATGCTTGTTCTGTTGTCTTCACAGCTATCCTCCAGGAAAAGCTGATGAAAGTTTTTTTTTTTTAGTTTAAAAAGCCAGAATAAAAAAGTATACAAACCCATTGTCCAAGAAAGAACTTAAAAGCAACACACGTTGCCAAACTGTGTTCTCCACCCAGTTACCAAACACAGGATACAAGGCAGTTTGTTTACTTCTCACAATTGAATGCACACAAAAAAGGTCTCGGTGCAGTCCTGTTGTCAGGTCAGTAGTCAGTTGTTAGAATGCTGAAATATCCTGATAAAACTTGCATTTTTGATCTCCTCCCTAAAGCCGCTGTCAAAGGTCTGTTTTCCTTTCTTGGGTTACTCCCTATTGCCTAACATAAATTGTCATAACTTTAGAGGACAAATAGCCTTTTATTAAAACAACCTATTCAGCTTAAGTTGAATTTTTTTTTAAAAAAAGTTTGGAATATTTTCTAAATTGTATTTAAAATCCCTCATCTCTCCCCTCCTCCTGCCTATTTCATATACTCAGTAGGATAATTTTTAATAAAAGCAAAACACAGAGTAGAAGTGTTGAGTTAAGTTGCAGACTTAAAAACTGGCTTGAAGAAATGGAAACACTGCAGTAGAGATATTCTCCACCCTGCTGTAAATTTTCCTTACTTGGAAGAAATGAGACTTTTTAAAAACCCACTATTGAAAGCACACTGGTTTTAGATTAAAAACTATATTACTTAAGGATACAGCTGTGCTTTCAGGAGACGGTACAATAACAGGGATTGTTACAATGCATGAAATGATGCATTAAGTCAATCCACTTTAGCACTGTAACAAATGTCAAATTCAAAATAGCTTTCGCAATAATTTAATATTGAGAATATAGATTCAAATAAATGATATACAGATGTACGTGTGTCTAACATGGACCACTGTCAGCATATCAAATTAGCAAGAATATTCTCTCAAACTAAGGAATTTGGCTCAGAAAAACCTGTGGGATAAACTATGTTATTTAAAGACAGGCATCAATCTATTTACCCATCCATCCATTTGTAAAACAAGTATCACTTAAAAGAAAAAAGATGCTTGCTCCTTCCATCCAATCCACCGTTTTTAATAATTCAGTTTAAAATAGAGAACAGTCTTCTCTCAGCGCAGCTTTGGAGACTGCAGTATTAGATACATGCACACAGTACATCAGTCCTGTTAAATATTGAAATTCCATTACATTGTCCCTTCTTCTCTTTTTTTACACACAAAGTATTTTTCCTTCATCTCCAAACCATCATCTGTGTGTCAGAGACGCTCTCTTGTCTGACAGCAGCAATTTAGAAGAGTTAACTTTTATCGTTCATTCTGCTGTGTAACTTTCCCCTTCAAATTTCTTTATCTGCCCTCTGAGCTCATCTGAACTTTCATGTTCTCCCAGCATGCAGGCTTGCATTCAGAACTATGTCTAATAGACCAAATAAGAGGTTAACAAGAAGTGGCAACAGAAAGGGGGAAAAAATACAATCCCTGGTAACTGATAAGAATGACAGTGGCAGCCCTTTATTGTTTGTCTTCAAATATAGAGTTAAAGATCCTTAAAAAACTAAAATTTGATGCCTTTGAACAGAAAGAAGCACAAAATAACAACAGGGGGTTATTGCCTTGCAGCCACAGGGGAGAAGCTCCATAATTCTTATTCTCCCTTTTGAAGGTTGTTAGAAATCTGATTCAAAAAAGCAGCAGCAGCAGGAGAAAACCTCTTGAGGCTATAGCCATTTCCTGTGATCATGCATAATGTGCTTCAAAAGTGGGTTTTTACCAATTCTGTTGATCAATTGCACCTCCTTGCTATTCCCCCCTTTTTTTTCTGCCGTGTTTACATCTGATGCGACTCAATGACAAGCCCTGTCTGAGACTGTGAAACAGGCCTGTCATGTTGATTTATGGGCACATCAAACCACAACTTGTCCAAACTGAAGCTCGCAGTTCATTAATTAGAGAGTTGTGACTTTGAAGTCAGCTTTCAGACTGTGGTTTTTAACATTTGGCTTAATTTATATGCTCTTGAATGTGGATCTCTAAGGGAAAAACTGAAATTCCCTTCTTGTCTTTGAACTTCTTTTGACCGCACAATAATCATTTCTTTGTCCAGAGTGATGCTTGCATCCCAGAGTCATTAACGCGCATTGAACTGCCACTGATGAGTAAGCCCTACTGAATTAGAAAAACAGCCAGCAAAACAAAGCTGAGAGCATTCTGCACAGTGATATCTCACAATTACATGCCTTCCCTCCCTGTGCCATTTCCATTTTAATTACTCTTAGTCCTTTAGATTTACATTTTAGACATTTTTTAATCTGTTCCTTTTTTATTATAGTGGCGCCCGTTAGCAGGCTCTTGTTAAGGTTTGTGTCAGCATTTCCTATTATAGCCCCCACCCCCCATTTCATAACTCAGTTGTAAAATTCACACTTGGCTTAAAACTTAAGTTTTTCCACATTGCAAGGGGAGCGGGCTTGGTGATGGGTAAGGAAATCTATGGAGCAACATGGAAATGGGATCATTGCAACTGCCACACAAAGACAGGGGGTGATTTAGGTGCAATAACACAACCAAACTGAGGACACCCGTCTAGATACGCCCCAAGCTAGGGCTTGGCTGATGTGATGGGGTTGCATTCCTTCAAAGACTTATCCTAGATGACAAATGGTAGAGCTGTCTAAAGCTGCCAGAAGCCACAATACAAGTACTTTCTCCTGAAAGTATGTAATCTGCCATCATCTAAAAGTCAATTAACCACAACTTATGACAGTCTCACATAGTATAGGCATAAGGCAGGGAATTATACCTGAGCTATCAGTAGCATAGCAATGAAGGCTTTGGAAAAGAAGGTGTGACGTGTCTATCTCCACAAAGATGAGAAGAGCACAGGCAATGTTTTTTTTTCCTGTGATGCGCTACGAAAGTGACAGTTGGACTTTCAAAAAGCAGGACAGAAACAGTACTGATGCTCTAGAACTTTATATTGGAGAAGACTTCTGAGAACATCATGGGCAACCAAGAAAACAAAACAAAAGAATGGGTTACGAAACAAATAAATGGAAAGTTCTCATCTGAGACACAAACAATTAGGCTCAAATTATCATATTTGGGATGTGTTATGCAAAACCCAGCACTACGGTGAAGCCTATAGCGGCAGGAAAGATAGAAGGAAAAGGAAAAAGATCTACCAGCAGCAAACTGGCTGGATGAGAGTTCAACAAGGATGGATGCATCTTTGGAAAATCTGAAGGGCCAGATCGGAGCCAGATCTGTTTATATGGACATTAAGGTAAACACAGACTTGATGGGACAATCGATCAACTTCTGGAGGGGCAAAGATATCATCCCTATCTTAAATGTGCTCAATCTTCCCTAGGGAAAAAATCAAGTTTAGATAGAATTCTACAACTATTATAATATATTGAATTCACAAATTCTTTGTTGTAGAAGATGAATAGCAAACATCCATGGATTATGAGACGTTTCATAATTTATTTAGAAGGAGTTTGTATCCCACAGATTTTGCAACAGGGAAAACTATACTACCAATAGTATGTTCCATATTAAGGTTTTTCCTGTAAGTACTTTGTGAGGTAATTTTTGATCCACTGATCCTGAGAAGAATTGAAATTGTAATACTTCTAGTATGGATAAATTAGTGAACCTTCAAGAATCTTCAACAGGTGATCCTTCAACCTTGTAGTATATAGGAGAAAGAATAGGCTCTGAAGGCATGTATCATTTGATAGGAAAGGTCTGTCCCCAAATAAGGCAGCACTGCTCTCTGGCTGTTTTAAAGGCCAACAAGCTAGGTGATAGCAAGTAGATAGACAGAAAAAAGAAGGGAGAGAAAAAGAAGGTTTTGGCTCACCTACAGCCCAAACCAAGAGAAGGCATTCTTGTCTTCATCTGTCTCTCTCACACATAAGGAGCAAAAGGTGATTGATGGGTTTATTTCCTTATGTAATACCAATCAGATTGCTTTGAATAGCACACAAAGAATTTCCAAAGAGTATCTCCAACAAACAACAATAAAGCTACACCCAAGGTAAAATATCATGGCCAGTCTCCATCTTCACTAGGCAATAGAATTGTCAAAACTGTCAAAAGTATACCTAAGAAAATGTATTAAAAGAAATTTATATATCGATTTATATATCAATATATATAAATACTTCAGGGTTATAGCTTTTCATGATAATAAAATACTCCTAAAGTGGCAGCTGGGATTATTTGAATTTACCACCCTATACTAGAAAAGACTCTCTTTCAATAGTTAACACTTCCTTTTAACTATTTTTTTCAGCTCCAGCTTGCAGCTATGCAAAGAAAGAGTCTATATCCCAGGACCCTTCTTACCCCATCACTCAAATGTCAAGGACTCTGGCTTCTTTGGCATGAAACCTACATGCAGCTGAATGTGGAGAACAATCCGGGACCCACAGTCAGTTCATAAAGAGAACTAGCTAGTCTAATGGGTATGATTGTTTTCCTGCTGAGAAAATAGGGTGCCTCCCAGGCTCTTCTCTCTATCTTGTATACACACACACACAACCCTGCAGATATAACACAAAATAACTGGTAATGGCACATAAACTGTCTTTCAGCAAATTCTGTCCATCATCCTTTATCTTCTCTCCCTGTAGATGCCCTAATGGGCTCCAAGAGAAGTACAGTATCTCCTGGAACTATCTAAAAATCTCTTTCCAGAGGTAAGTGCAGTTGTTTGGTAAGAGGTAAAACAGGGGAAGGATTACAAGCAGAAACATAAAGATATCTAAGATTGCTGCAAAACAAGACAATTTTCCAAGACTGAGATAACTCTGATCATTTTAAACACTCAGCAAGAAGAAAATACATGAAATTGATTTATATGCTGCTTTTATTTTTTTAGAATATTAAAACAGAGCAGTGATTCCTATCCTTGTGGGAAGAGATACTACCATCTTTGTTCATGGAATAAGCATGAAGCATAAGTATCCATGATAGGGGTACTCTACCATAATATGGTACACAGTTGGGCAGGGACTGCCTCGAGTTCCCCTTGACCGGGGAAGAGAGGCGGGGTATAAATCTAATAAAACAAAACAAAATAAATAAACATGAGCATTGTGATGGCACAAAGCAAACTTAGCTCTTTTTATATTAGATATATGGGGCTGAATTTGTGGGTCATGATGCTTAGATTGTAATTTAGATGAAACTACTGGACTCCATGAACACCTCTAGAGTTAGACTTTCTAAAAAGGAATAGAAAGAACAATACAAAGCATTGTGCTTATGCGTTCCTGATTTGCTTACAATGCCCCAAACTAATCAGACACATTTTTCTCGGGGTTGCAATGAATGGACCCCCTCCAACAAGTTGCACCTGGAGGAATTAAGGTAGCACATGTGTAATTTAGTAAAAGAAGCTAGAATTTATCAGCCAACTGTTTGGCAGAGAAAGGAAATGTAAATCAAGCTCCATACAATTTCTAAACCGCAAATTCTGGCTCTTTTCACCAAGATGCAGTGGAACCTCAGTTCGTGAAAGCTTCCGTTCGCGACCAAATCGGTTCCCAACTAAAAAAGCCAGCCGAGTTTTGAATCAGTTCACGATTCAAAACTTGGCTGGTGAACAAAAACAGCACAGAAAGGAATCCTTTCCGTGCCGATTTCCCCTTCCACGCATGCACAGACAATAGCATAGCGGGCGCATGCATGGCACGTGCACAGAAGTGTCACTTCCGAATGCGATTAAATCAGTTCGCAACCGAACTCCGGGAACGGATTGCAGCCGCGAACTGAGGTTCTATTTTATATGTGCATGATGTGAGCTGCTAGGCTGGTGAAGTTTATATAAGTTTGTTTATCTTAACTACTTTGGATATGTTAATTAATCATTCAGCCAAAAGATGTCCATATGGAAAGTGGGCCATAAATAAGTTACTAACCTTTATATTGTACTAGGCTTTGAAAGGACAAATTTACCAAATAAAGGGGTTTTTTAAAGTTGCTGCTATACTTTCATTTATTATCTCTAGGTTGCAAGTAAAAATGGATTTTAACAGTACCTCTTTAGGTTGTTTTCCGGCATGTTGTTGCTGTAGAAGTTGAAGCTGCAACTGTTCCTGCTGTTTCTTATAAAACTCTTGAAGCTGCTGCTACAAAAGAAAATAAAAGGAGACAAGGAAAAAGAAGAAGGTAGAGGCTATTAAGTAAAACAAAGTAGGATAGCCAATTCAGGATCTCCTTTTGGTAATATACAAACGGGGGATTTGAAAAATAGCATCCTTTTATCTGCAACGCTCTGACCTTTAGTTTGATACTCGACAATAAATTCAATGCACATTGACTATTCTTGGCATTATCGTTTGAAAAGTAATCTCCAAAATGAACTGATGAAAAACATACCATTTTCTACACAAACTAATTAAAATAAGGCAAGGAATGACCTTTGATTGAAACAACAAAGCCAGAATGCCCTTGCTACGTGTGCCTGGTGAATCTTTATTTGGAACATATACAAGCATTCTAAATCATTGTTGCATTGTACTGTACCAAGCATCATTTAGAACAGACACAGGGTTCCCTCTCCCATCTACTTTGCTCACTATTCCAGACAGATAGCTCATTCGATGCTTCTGTTCTGCGAATTAATACTTGAGAGAATGAATGGAAGGCACGTGTTCAATGTCATCTTGCAATGGTCTCTGGGACTACTACTGACTGAATGAATGAATGAATGAACGAACATTTCACTGACATATCCACACAAAGTCATTTGGGGATTTAGTTAATTGACAACATTTGGGAGGAAGAGGATGTTAACCCATAGGCTGTTTCATAGCCTTCAAAACTCTAGTATGCATTTCTGCTGGGTGGCTAGTACGCACTTCTGTTTTGTTCACTATGACAAGAAACTACCCTTGCTACTTTTCACCAGCTACCTTCCACTCATGTACGAGGGACAAATGAAAGAAAGGTGGTATTAGCAAAGGTTTAGCATAGATTGAATAATACAGTGAAGGGGACAGACCACAGTTGCACAGGTATTTCATAATATTTATATGGCGGGAAATAGATTAGATTTCAGTGCTCTCTTTATTTCCTAAGTTAGTATGGAGGGTTTGCCTCAATTAAAAATGCTCCATGAGAAAGTTAGACCAAGGTGTTAAATAAAACCTGTGGCCAAGTAAAGATTTGAATCCAGATCTCCTATTTTTAAATCCAACATGAAACTCCTACACTGTAAAAAAGACAGGTCTGGCTCAGCTGTTTCTGTTGTGTTACTGCTTGCTATGGTCTAAAACAGAGTTCCCCAACATTTCCAGCTTTGCAGAACAGCAGGGGGAGGGAATGGTTCGCACAAGCGGCCAGCAAGCATGTGCACAGCTCCATTTGTGTGAGCAGTGTGCACACATGCCTGCCGGTCACGCAAATTGAGCATGTGCACATGCCCTTACCCGCTGCTCACGCAAATATTTGCATGTGCGTACACGCTAGCTGGTTATTTCTATGACCCCGCTGCAAACCCATCACAGCCCACTAGTGAGCTGTGGCCCAGAAGTGGGGGATCCCTGGTCTAAAAGACGAAAACAGTGCCTAAACTAACAAAACGCAGTATGAATTCTTTTAGGCAGACACTGATGAAAACTCATTCTTAGAAACATGTATGAAGCTTGGGATGCTCTCAGTGTACATAAAGGAAAATTATAATAATAATAGAGTACATTCGGCAAACCCATTCTGAAAGTATTACAGACCTCACACATCCTGGACACAAATTGTTTCAACTTCTACCCTCAAAAC
>JANHGC010009633.1:243950-254538 GCA_027560395.1 Boaedon fuliginosus | reverse complement strand
AGTAATATTTAAGCACAATACTTCCCTTTAGTTTCAGCTCAAATAGGTGACAGCAAAAAACTAAAAGCAGTAAAAGGATATACTTAGTTAAAAAGAATCTGCTGTCATCTCATATACTGCAATGAAAGGTAATAACATGTTTTGAACATTTTTATGCGGCACATGTTAAAAAAATCAGCAGACAATAGCTGCTCGGGAGATAAAAAGGTTTTGAAAAAAATATTCCGGGGTGTAGTAAGCAAGAAAGAAATGCAGTATTAATTTTATGTAATGTCTTCATGTGCAGTTTTTCTTGCTTTTTTTCACATGGTTTGTCCTATCATTTGCATAGCAAATTCCCATTCCTAATTTCACAGCCATTATGCACTGATGTACCGATTTCTCAGCACCGCTAATTTTGATGAACTAAAAAAAAAAAGGTTTCTGAAGGTCAGATTTATTTACAGCAAATACCGTGCGGTGTGTATATGTTTACCTATTTTAGAAGCAATGCTTACGGCATGTTTTGATACTATTATACCCTTTTGACCCCTCATTAACATAATACAAGACACTACCCCACCAAGTGTCAGCAAGATTGTTATGTCAGTTAGGGTGACCAGGATTGGCGTTGCAATGTAAAGTAACCTAAAGCACCTATATCACCTATGGACTGTATGAAAACGAAGGTGTCTCAAAGCCATCACATTTGAATTTACCTGGGGGTAAAAAAGGTTTTATACATATTGGAATTATTTTATGTTATGCATACTTTTATACTGCCGATTATTTATGACATGCTTGCAATTTGAGTTTATTGTCCTATAGAATTACAGCAGAATTTGCTAGACAAGTTTTAGGAAACGGATACTAAAATTCCACAGATACTAATGGTAACAAGAACCAAATCCAAACTAGAGCACTGAAATATAGGTAAGTATCAGTGACAAGTGCTGAGATACAGAGACTATAAATTCCTTAAATCATTGTATTATTGATTTCCATTCAAGTAACAAGGGGAAGACATATATAGAGACTGACTGGCAATAATGAAACGAAGAAAAGAACAAGAGCATAAATAAACAAACAGAAGAAATAGATTAGATGCTGATTTGACACATTTACTGGTTTGGCAGAAACAAGCTTTCTTTCACTCTCCTGCAATCGCCAGGCTCTTCAACATATCACAAACGTTGCATAAAATTTATGCAGGGTGAGCTGTGTTGTGGGACAATAAAAATTAATCCAGTTACTCCCAAGTAAATCTGGATCCAACCTAATGACATTAATTCTAACATTAGACACGGTAGTTTCCGTTAACCAGTTATTGGTTTAAGTACTTTTAAAAAAAAACCTAACTCCACAGAAAGACAGAGATCACATGATTATACTTTTGATTCAAAATATTTGACTGAACCTGCCTGTACTTCATATTCGTTCTTCAATATTTTCGCTAATTTAGAATAAAAATATTGTGCACCATTTCTTAGCGTCATCATTCTATAAAGAAAACGTTGCAATTATATTTTCTTAATGCTGGATCCCATATACGAAAGCAAACATTTTTTGATATTTTTTTTAAATGTTACTCCTGATTGATGTACAATTTTATTTGATCAGATTTAGGATGGAAGTATACATAATGGCTTTTTTTGTGTGTGTGTCTTCTACCCAACATTCATTTAATGCAACTCTGGATATGAAATGAGGAATAATAAAAGACTTGTCATAAATTAAGGAAATTTCCTACAGATTATCTACTCCGCAATGCTATCATAAATTTTTGAAAATCAAAGGGGAAAGCATTTTAGTGTCCTACAAGAAGAAATAATTCCACTATTCTACTCTTTCCATTTCCATTTCCGACGATCACAACTAGTTTTTTTGTTTTTTGTTTTTTTTGCTTAGATGATAACAAGAATTTAGATCTCAAAAAAGAGTTTCACGTAATTTGCAGATCTCCTTTCTGCAACTGAGGCTGTGACAATGAACAGGTAGTGCACTGGAGCCACATTTACCAGTTACCAGATATTTCAAGCTTAGCCCAGGATTATGACTAAAAAGACCTGAGAAATGAACAAGGAAACAAAATGTTCTTGCCTCTTCCTTGGCATCCTGGCGGGAAAAATAATAATAAAAATAATAATTTCCTGGGGCCAGCAACAAGTGTTGAACTGCTCCTCTTCCTCTGGATTGGTCCCGCTATGTCCTAAGGAGAAAGGACAATGGAAGCAGGGCTACAGAATGGCTCCACAAAACGTTGGAAGGAAAACACTGGCTGTTGTCCAAGGGAACAGTGCCATTTGCTTCAACTTCAGCAACTCTTTGTCTTCCTCACTATTCCTGCTTCTTCTCTTGCCCACTTCAAGCATAACATAGTGAAAGGAACGTTATCCAACAGCCTGCTTCCAAAACACAATTACCTAGACTAAGTTTTAAATAGATACGTTTGCATAGCCAATTTCTTAATTTCCAAATGTCCCACTTATTCATGTCACTAGTCCCTAACACTACTAGGATTCAAAGAGAATGTGATAGCAGCAATGGGCTATTACAGTTCACACTTTATTACCCACAACTACTAAGGTCATTAAAACAAGAGTGATTGTACGGATCTTAAGTTATTGATTGTGGTTAAGTACTGTTATTTAATTCTATGCAGAATATCTGGGAAACTGCTAAAGGCACACAACAAAGAGTGCTGAAATTATAGCCAGGGCATGGAAATTTCACTGAGATTCATAAAATCTAGCTAGTGGCTCAAATCAATAGTATTTAAAGCAGTCATGTAATTTCTAAACTACGGGTTCTAATATTTATGGCTCTTGGTTTGAATATATCCCATCAAAACAGTACTTGTTTTACACACATTGCACTTATACCTGAGTGAAATAAGAAATCTCTATTTAATCTTGTTCTCTAGCATGTTAACACTTTAATCCTGGATCACTAAAATTTGAGGTTCTTTTTGCAAATAATATTTAAAATCGGTTGCTTTAAATCTCATCTAATTTTATAAAGAAAAGAGACCTCATACTGGTAACTATCCAAACACATCAATCAACAAACATTTATTGATAGAACATGTCTTCACGACTCTGAAATAAACTAATTACAAGGTATGCTAATAAAATACATGCTATGAATGACAATAAAATGCATGAAACATGATCAGCGTAATCATAAGAGGCTCCTTCACAGTAAAACAAATGAAGGTTATAGATTATGCTTATTGATTTCAAGAATGTGTAAATCTATATGAAGCTAAGACACAGACAAATGGAAGTTCAGACTGCAATCCACAGAACGTTTCCTCAGGAGTAAGTTTCATTTAACACATCAGGACTTTAATTCCAAACATCATATATAATACTACCAATGTGCTACTCATCCAGTCTGCTCTGTGAAACAGCCATCACTTCATTGTTCTGTTTTAATTTTAAGGAGACAGTTGCGTGATTTATTTAATCCCTTTCCAATATTCTCTTCAATCTGTAACCCAGGTTCTCTGAGCTCAAAGAGCACCAAGAACCCCAAGTTAATAACTTTCACCCAGTCCTCTTTTCATTGACAAAGTGTGGTAGGCAACTAACATTGACAGTAAAGGCAAAATACAGTTGTGTCCCTAACACAGTCCTACTAGAAGAGATCTGCTGACATTTCTTCTGTCAGAAATTGAAAATATGCCTTTAAATGAATTCATTTGATTGGTCTTTACATCACATCATTATAACTTTATATTTGGTTCTAAACTCACTTTTAGGATAAAATGGTGATTTCAAGGTAATATTTTTCTTTTCAAAATTCAATTTGTTTAATTAGACTGACTGCTAAATATTGGCTTTCTCCAACTTCCAATTTAATATATATCAACATCAAATGTTATTATTTTAAAAATGTCCCCAGTTTAAGGGAAGCTCCATTCAATGCTTAGTATATAATTTCTGTTTTGTGGGTATGTGTTTTACTTTTCTGATATGACCATTATTATTCTAACTAAGGATCATGATGATAATAATAACACCAACAATCACAATTAATTTAGCAGAGGGAACTTAAGAAATGTATTTTTAATCCTCTCAATCCCTTTAGTGGCTGACAAAGAATATTGAAGTGGTCAAATATAAGTTATAGAAGGCCATTTTAAGGCAATGAAAAATGTTAACTCCATCAACTTAGTAAGACCAGCGTCTACAGCATAAAAGGCACCTCAACTGATTTGAGTAATACATTAATTCTAAAGTTGCCTATGTAACAATAAAGGAAGAGAAAAAGTCATTCAGCATAATGCTAAAAGCAGTTCAACCCACTGGAATAAGGAAGCACTAAAT
The DNA here is from genome assembly GCA_027560395.1 of Boaedon fuliginosus. NCBI lineage: Eukaryota > Metazoa > Chordata > Lepidosauria > Squamata > Lamprophiidae > Boaedon > Boaedon fuliginosus. The sequence goes on along the minus strand of JANHGC010009633.1, from coordinate 250,228 downwards.
CACATTATCTTTTTTTCCCTGTGGATAAAACATTTCTGACACAATATTTCAGGTCTACAAAACAAAAACAATTAAAGAGAATAAGAAACCACACAGAGCTGGAAACATTCATGCGGAACTCATGATTCCGTTTCATTATGCAAAGTAGAATTTCACTTTTAAGACTTCAGTATTTTTCCTGAAATAACACTGCAGAGAACATGACGACAGGTACTGTTTATTATATTAATGTAAAATCAGTTAAGTAGTCAGTCATTAGCATAAATGTTCTATCTATCCTCAACAATACAACCTCCTATTTAAAAAAAAGGGAGGAGAAGAAGAAATAAGAGTGAAGCTCTTTACAATTCAATTAGCATGTTTTTTTTATCATTTTGTTTATTGCGCTTCACTAAGAGTAGGAGTTTAACTAGAAACATATACAATTAAACACAATATATTTTCCTGAGTTGGTTACTAATTCTGTGCTTCCTACTACGTAAAGCTATTTTTCCTAACTGAAAGAAAGAGGGGAGGGGAGGGGGGAAAGGAAAATTTATATTTGTTTTAATATGAAACCTTAGTGGAATCTGACCCTATCTCCACTTAGCTTGCACAATTGATTTCTTACTTATGTGCCAGGCTACGAGTTAAAGCTGTAATACCTATCCACTTCATTTGCATATAAACATAGACTTTACATAAATTAAGACTTTATTGTTAAGGTTTGTTAGGATGAACACTTTTCCCTTCTTATCTAAAGAGACATGCAGAAAGAGGAAGGAGGATTCAGTTGTACTCGGTTTTTAAAACAACATACCTGCATAACAGGATTACAATAGAAAGGAATCTTCTTCAGTCAACATTTGTTTTGTTTCTCTTTAGCTTACTTAAAAAAAGAAAACAAAACAAAAAGCAGGAACAGAGCCCTAAAGAGTTTGTACATTCTTAATCTCATCCCCACAAACCTCAAACAGTCAAAAAGCAACAACCACGTATCCTCAATTTCATTAACCATCTTAGTGTTTAATATTTACACACTAATTTAATACATTCGGGGAATCATAACAAAACGACTATGATTAAATTAGCATTTTAACAGTTGCACACTAGAGAGGGGTTTTTATTATTATTATTATTATTCTGCAAGCATCTGAAAAACTGTAAAATTTACGCCAGCAAAATAATTTGCAACATTAGCATATATTTTTATATTCTATTTTCTTACTCAAAAGATTTTCATGCGAATTTGCCTTTTTTTCTGGGTATATGAAGGAATAAACTGGAGGATGGGATATTCAAGAAACTGAACTGTCTAATGTAATATTAATAACCAATTAAAAATATGGTGAACTTACTCCCAATCAGACACAAAATCCCAGACAAATTATGACAAGATGATTTCATGTTACATACTCATTTAAAGCATGTCACAATGCAGAGTTACAGCCTTTCCAAATATCTGCAAAAGTTTATTTGCTTGTAACATATTGTGTTTCACTCCTATCACAGGTATGTTCATCTACAAAATTCTAATTTGCACTCATTCTACTCATTTTTTAATTTTAAAAAATCCTATCAGATTCTTCTATCACCAATTTGCTACCAACTGATTTATTTCTAATAAAGAGATAGTGAAACCAGAATATTCTTTGTCCTTTAAATATTAAAATATAAGGGTTTCTTCCTTCTTTAAGGATGCCTTACAAAGTAAGACAAATGAGAAAACACAAGAATAAAATCTTCTCCCAAAACAGAGCATTAATTAGAGTAATAGTGCAAAACTAAAGTAATAAATAAGAAAATGTAAGAAATTAAACTGTGAGTATTTGGTACTGGTTTATAGGGAAAACGTATCAAAATTTAATGTACCCTCCCATGTGTCATCTTGTTTTCTCAAGACTTCAAATAGAATTGGAAAATACAAAATAACAAGCCCTTGAGAAATCACAAAGTCAACCTTTTTGATGTTATTGGTTTACCTTGGTCTCTGTTATCTGAACAATGATGTTTCAGATTTAAGGGCAAGATTCAGAACTTTAAAATTAAAATATACTATTGTTGTCCGGTTCTCCTTTTCTTTTCCTTCAGAAGGACTGAAATGAAATCAACTCTTAATGAATGAGTGAGAAGAACTCTAGTAGAAAGGCAAAGAGAAGTGGATAATTGTTCAATGTTCATTTGTACATCCATTCTACCCCACCTCATCACATCATATACTGCAGACAGGAGAAATACTTCCCAAGAGAGGAAACTGCTCTGCAAAGGTTAACATAAAAGACTACTTCATAAAACGACTTGATTCCCTTAAAAAAAAAAAAAACCCAGACACCCAAGTTAGCTTTAGAGATGAGGAACACATGGGACAGTCTGTGACCCTATATTTCTTCCCTGCCCTTCAGTCCTGGATAACATGGGGCGGGGGAGCATTGGGATAAAAGAAAAAAACCTAAGAAAGACGCCCCCCCCCCTTTAAAAAAAAGGATTCAATGTCTGAACTTCACAGGGATTCCAGTTTCAAGCAAACACTGTCCAGCTTTCATTAAAACAACAAACAAACAAACAACTTAAAATCAGCCAAACAATATCAAGACAGTCTTCAGTATCAGAACTTTCCCACAATCTAGCTCTGCAGGTGTGGATTTGGGAAATGGGAGTGGATTCTTTGTATTTACTTATTTTCTGCAACAACAATTTGGGAAGGGGTGTGATAGATAGATAAGGAAAGGGAAACAATGTTAATCTCTCAAGTAATAAACATTTTTTACAAACTAGATTGATGCTGCTGGGGGGAAAAACATTTTCAGATTTTGTTTTGCTTTTTTTCTGCCTTTCCATTCTCTAAACTTTTAACAGCAGTATGATTTTCCTACCTTCCTCTGCTTTTTCCAGAGCAACAGAGTTTGAGATATTGCAATCAGCCATTCGCTTACGTTTTCAGCACTTTGGAAAGAAATAAAACTATCGTGAAATGAACACGAGACTTCCTACACAATCCCAGGTCTCACCATCTGCTGACAGCTGACTATTTAAGAAGACACATGAGAAACTGTATTAACATACTTGCTCTGTGCCTCTTAGAATTTAGCGCATGTTTAAAATTTTGCCTCTTAACAAAATCAATAATCTTTGCTGCTCACCATGCCTATTTGATTCTTTTTAAAAATTATACCTAGCCTTCTTGGTCAGTATGAAGGGGAAGCAAAACTAGGTACTTATCTATCTGCATCAAAACTTACTATTTTTTTAAATAAATCCACAGTAGCACAATCTAGTATTTTTTTTCCCTCTGGATGCTTATAGTTTGCAGAAAATAATACATTTCAGTCAGATACTAAAGAATCATTACAGTCTGACATTTACGCCTTCATGATCCAGTTACTAATAGGAATCTTCTAATGTAGATAATGTAATAGAATCCTTCTAAGAGTTCTCATTTTTGAAGAAACCAAATAAAACAAATCAACCCCTACCTTGAACGTACATCATAAAAGCAAAGCTGACATTCTGCTTTTAGGTGTATAACAGTATAAAAAGTTCCAAGAAATTATGATCCCACGACAATTTCAGTGCATGACTCCAATTTTAGCCCAAATGGGCATGGCAACTCCTCATTCTTGCCTGTATTAGGTAAGATGCTGTTTTTAAAGGGGGCAAAGTGGTTAGGACGGGTATTACAAAGTATAGTAAGGTGTACTTAAAAGAATAGTTTGTTGAACTAACAAACAAAGAGCAAAACCGCACTGAAATAAATCCTCCCTATCATAAGCTTTCTGATGATTTATGATTTACCAACTCAGCAAGGTTATGCAACACTGCATGCCTTTTTAGACGCATTATTTGAGCCAGTTGAGATTTAATTAAGATCACAGCCTCCAAAATCCCTGTCAAATGAAAAATTCACAGAAGACAATGCACTATATATCCTCATTCAGATAGTCTCCTCTCCATGACTTTGGAATAACATAAGTTAATCCTGTTTCTATGATGGCAGACAAAAGTTAACAAATTTTGTTTTCTTTTGACAATGTGTTGTTTTCTGGTTTATACTATGAGATCATACCTTAATAAGGAAGGGGTTCAGGGACAAGCAGTGGGAATAAGAACCATAAAGCACCATAAAGCAGTGAGAATTTGCAGAAACATGTCTTAAACACCAGCAGATATATCTTGACATTTTCACTGGTCTGCTGTGATGTCACCCTGTTTTCATATAATTAACTCTTGCTTGTAGGGGTGGCATTTTATACTATGTCCATTAGTAATACTGCCACAATGAAGTATTTTTTTTTAAAAAAGTAATTAACAGTATTGTATTTTGGCAGGCTATTTAAAAAAAAACAGAGTGCATACAGATACCATCTATAAGTCATTACGATGTTACTCATGTACAAATGGCCAGATTAAATGTGTCACTTCGCCAAGATGCATTTTTATTCCTATTAAGGTTTATAAAAACTGCAGGCCTGTAAATTGTTGAAGAGTTATTTTTAAAAGTTCACAGAAAGAGTTTACCTCTTGCAAGTATAAATTTCTGTTTGTGTTATCTTACCATCATTTTGCTTATCTCATAGTTTAGAAATGACAGGTGCTAGCAGTCTTTTGTTTGACAGGCCCCTACACAAATAACTGTCGTGCCTGAAAAGGCTAATGCACTACTAATGAACAATAAATCAGTTTTGATTATAAAGTGTCAGACCAATCAGTTTTCAGTTCAGCTCTATCATAGTCTAGGCCAAATCGGCTACAGTGTTTGGACAGGATTTGTTTTCAGATTTATATCCGTATCAGGGCAATTTCAGGCAGGACGAAGAAAGAAGACAAGTGTGGTTGTTTAAAGTTTTCGACAACTTAAGAGTCTCTCTTCCTTCTCTCTGAGAAGCTGCAGTACTTCTACTAGTAGTACTAGTAGAAGAATAGCCCTGCTTCCAGATGTAAGGTTATTAGAAAGAATTAAAAGTACAGAAGCACCACTTTTGTGTATATGAGCCACCAATTATACATAGAAATCAAAAAGAAATACGGACATAAATTCATATACTGCTTTTTCAACTTGAACTCAAACTGGGCAAGAAGCTGGTGTGCATTTATGTTAACTCTACTAAGCACTTGATCTCAGCTAGTCCATATAACATAATTAATCCTGTCAGTGTTGCCTAATAAGCTTTAAGGCACACATGCCCAATTATGTGCATATATCTGTATACACAAATAGACCAATCAATTTAGACATACACAAACATGAAAACACATTTCACACTTCTGAAGGACTTCCATTTTGCCCTCTCTATTTGCTTCAGAAATATCTGTCAGCATGGTAAAAGTTTTTCTTCAGGAAAAAAAAATCATTCAATAGAAACAAAGCACATTTCTTATGTATTAAGCTTATCTTCCCTTTCCACTCTTTTTTATTTTTATTTTCAAATACCATCCTAAAATCTCCTAGAGTAAGTTGATGGCAATTCTTTAGATTTTAAAACTGCACTTTACACAAGAAAATTCCTCTATGACCTATTCAGTTTCTCTCTACCCTTCAACTGTCAGAAATGAAAGAGTTAATCTCAAAGAGGAAGCATGTATATATGCACTTTGCTCTAAACTAACCACCCACTTCCTAACTGTTCCCTCCTCTACACTACCACCACCCCTTAGAAAAATAATCTCCTTTTGCAGGAAAATTCAGTATTCTAAGCCTGATGCTTAGCTTGGTTACAGTTAGATCCAGTTACACTTATTTCTTCAGAAAACATTAATCCTGGTAACTGTCAAAAAGCAAACCTCTCGTACATAATTTCACGTGGCAAATTGTCTAGCAAGTAAAATCAAACACTTAACTGTGCCTGACACAGAATTTTGCACATCTGCAGTTTTACTCCCCTTTTTCAAAGAAATTATAATTAAGGCAATTATGCCATAAACATTGAAAGCATGCCTTTGACGATAGGATAGAATCTCACTCATATATTTTGTATGTAGCAACTATATTCCCAAACAGCATTCTTTCCAAGGCAATTATTTACGAAGTTGTTACACTTACTGCCAGACAAAGAAGAAATGTATTCATGCCCTGCTCGCACTTTTTTTTAAAAAAAGGCTGTTCTCAAATCGTCCCTTAAAGTTCGTGGAAAGAAGACCCAGGCCTACATAATGTAAATACAGTTCGCTGACTGACTGTTTCTCAGCTTCTTTGTAAAACTCTTGACGGAGTGGCGTAAACAAGAGAGTTCAAAAAGCCTCAATTGAAAGAGAGAGAGAGAAAGAAAAGAAAAAAAGAGAGAGAGAGAGAGAGAGAGGGAGGG
>JANHGC010009633.1:226005-243913 GCA_027560395.1 Boaedon fuliginosus | reverse complement strand
TGAATAAACACCCCCTATTTTGTCTATGCAAAATTCAAGATCAATGCCCTGTATTATTTGAAACAAATAATAAAATCAATCGTATTGACAAACCTGACAAACTCCATTTAGCTGCCACCACAAACACAGTGCTGGGCCATGAAGCTCTATTAAGGCTTGCTGTACAGTCTTCAGGTTACAGACAGATTGCACACACAAGGGTGCTCCTGGGCTGACAAGATGCGAACTACCCAATCAGCCACGCCCTTCTCCACCAATCACAACCAGCCTCTCTAAACATAATCAGTTCAAACACCCCTACACAATGGGCCTCTCTCTCTCTCTCTCTCTCTCTCTCTCTCTCTCTCCCCCCTCCTCTCAGGCAGGTGAAATAATGCTTTTGTGAAATAACGCTTTTGTCTCTAAAGCAACTACAATTAAGTGCTGTTAACCCTGTGACCTAACCGTGTCTGTTTCTGTGCTGTAAAAAAGCATGGCAAAGAGCATATGCTTACTCGGTCCCCGCAAAGATCACTTCCAAACTATTTCCGCCCCCCTTAAGAAAACGAAAACCAACCCCAATTGAACACGGGCTAACAGATCTTTCAAAAATCGCACGGTGAAAGAGCTATCTATTCAGCAGAGCCTACGCAACAGTACGGAGAAGCAAGCAAACACAACCTTTCACAGCAATCTGTTTTAAAAATCAGATAGGCCAAAAGAGGAACGACTGAATTTATAGAAGAGGGGGGGCGGTGTTAAAACCTCATTTGACAATCAGGTGTTGTTGTTTTTTAATGGGGAGATACTTTTGATACGTCTTTAGCAAAAAATACTACTTTTATTATTTCGCAACCCTCTTGCCTTTTCAGACACTTCTGTCTAGCACAGATTATTCATGGTACAATCCGGTATAAATCATGCAAACATTTGCAAATAAGTATTCAACAGGAGTTTGTACAAATTATTTGTGTGCCTGGCCTATGCAGAGAGTTACCACCCACCTCCTCCAAACAAACCAAAAGGAAATGAATCACATACTGGGGAATGATAAGATGTAAAAATTTATCACAACCACAGATGAATCTATTACAGCCCTCTGATCAATGTTTTCCAAATAAGGATTTTATCAGCCTTGTTGTTAAAGGCTGAAAACAAAGTACTTCTGAACTTAGCAGCATCTTCTCAAAGGTTTGGACAGTGTTGGGACCTTTTCACTATGAGATCTGATGCTTCTGTGCCATTAATGCAGAACAATCACTCAAGGTGTCAAATGGCCAGATAAAAAGAATTATCACTTACTCTTAAGCATTAATGCTCCCCCCCCAAAAAAAAAAAATACTGGAGCATGTTTTAAAATTTATTTATTGAGTGAAGTCCATCCCATTACATTTGAAAAATGTAGCCTGATATTTTAAAATAAATAAAAACATGTAGTATTATAAATATTACATACAATTAATCTGGCTGATTTTTTTTCTTTTTCAGGGGATATAGTTGAAATACTTCAATTATTTTAACCTGCATTTAACTAAACAAAAGGTCTTGCAAACACAACATACTGTTTGTAAGAAACATAAATGCAAAACAACCGTTGTGATGTTTGGGGGAGCAAGGAGAGACTCACAAGACAAAAGGATCCAACTCAATGCTACTTGTAATCACATGATAAACCAGATGTGATATGGATGGCTTTCCATAACTCGAAGTGTTTTCTGTTAGACAACAAATTAATGAAATGTTTTGTGTAGGTCACTAAAAAGTTGACCCCTACCTTATGAATATTTAACAATGGACTACACACATCTTATGTGAGATCCTAAATCTGCCAAAAAGCATCATCCCTGAATCAGAAAGATTCTTGCTCTTAAATCAATGGCTGAAGTAGAACAAATCTACACAACAAGGACATGGATCTTAAGTGCAAATTGTGAATATTATAGGACATATTTTGCAACTGTTTTATATAAAGAAAATATAACGCAAAAGGAATGTTAAAAGCAAAAATAATATTGTGTTATTTCATAATCCTTAGAGGTTGCACATGTTTGAGTTTCTGAAACTGCTGAGGAGGAGGAGGAGGAGGAGGAAGGGGGGCGACGGAGGCTATTTAGTTAAAGCTTTGCAGTTTCCCCCCCATGTGCAGCTCTTTTCTCTTCTGCAGCTCTTTTCTCTTCTGCAGCTCTTTTCTCTTCTGCAAAAGCTGTCTCTTATATTCATGATCACATAACTGCCTTGTGGCAAACAGATGAGCTACCTGCATTTTAAAATACTGTTTATATAGTATTCTCCATGGCAAAGTGCTTTGCTACTCAGTCTCTTTCATCCTCCCTATATCATGATGTGAGAAGCCTCTCAGATTGGAGTCTGGTGAACTGATAGGGAATGAAGTCTAAATTTCACTCGTGGGTTGATAGGGAACAAAATCCAAATTTCAGGAAGTGAAAAACTGATGCAAATGTAGCCGAATGCACCCTGATTTCAAGGAAGAATAAACTGGAACACTATTGCATTTTGTCCTGTGTGAACAATGCATCCATGGCATTCATTCAGGGATTTGGCAAAAGGCACTGGTATCTCTCAGCCCAGCCCAGCCTGCCTTACAAGACTGTTGTAAGATAAGAGTGGAGATAAAAAGAAAACATAAATCTCTCTCTCTCTCCCTTCTGTCTCACATAGACATCTAGTTAGATTAGGTCAACATACACCCCCTGAAAATTAGACAGTTGGAAGAGAATATGGGATCCATGACAGAGACAGACAAACAATGTGTACATGGACTAACCATGGGAATCACTCTGAAGTGATTTCTCTGAACACTTAGAAAGGAATTTTGTTTTAGTCAGCTACGTATGACATTTTACACAACTAGTAGCAATCCTTTTCATCTTGACCGGGGAAATGAGGCGGGGTATAAATCCAAATAAATAAATAAATCTCTATTACAGAATCCCAATTTTATTAAAAAAATAAAAATACTGTTTTATAATATGGTTATGATATACAACGTCTCCTTTGAGCCAAGATTTGTCTTTTAGAAACTTCATGGGTGTGCCTTGAGGACAATGTGGAAAGGGCTTGTTACTGTTTTTTTTTTCTTGGGACTTTTCAGAAACAGATTTCAGAGTCTACTCTACAGCCTTGGGAATTCCGAGCAGTTTCCCGTCCAAGTATTAACTAGTCCAGCTAGCTTTCAAAGAATAGCTAAGATTGGCAGGATAATGCCACCAATCTAAACTAGTTATAATGCAAATTCTACTTCCTGAATATGTTCATGAGCAGAGAAAGGACATCTTTATCTCAATTGATTAGGGATGATGTTTATGCTGGAGGGGAGGAGGAAACTTTTTAAACATTTTGACTGTTTCCCAGACCTTGTGATGTGACAAACAGAATAAAAACATCCTTGTTTTTTAGGCTACTATTTTTCTTTATCTCATGCTTTCTTGATTTCACAGAATCTCAAATCTAATTACACACAGTGGGTTCCCTTGTGCTAATAATTTCACATAGCAGACAAGTATGGTGCCAGTACTCAAACTGTACCACACTTAAATGTTTTGATTTATTTCCTTGGTTGATTGGCTGATTTGATTTGATTTGATTTAGATGCCACCTGATTATACTGTAGATGACTCTGAGCAGCTTACAATTAAAATAGAGGCAATTGTTTAGAAAAAAAGAGCAGCGCATGCCTGGGAAAAAGTACAATATAACAAAAACAGCTGAAAGGGGCTCAACACCCACCCTAGTCCCTGGGAGAACAGCCAGGTTTTCAAAGAGGTTTGGAATGTCATCAGAAGGGGGAAATATTTGAATCTCTGCTCCTAATTAGCATCAATAGTTGTTTTTTTTTTTAAATCTGTGAGAGAACTGTGGTTATCTTGACTTCTATAATTCCCTATGATGGAATGTGCACCTGCAGGAGCAATGGGGGAAGGCAACCCAGAACATTACTAGAGAGACAAGCCCATATTAAGGGACTGTGCAATCCTGATCTGAATGTGGGTAAGGGGCAGAAGTTCGAAGTAGATACAACCTAGAATCTCTCAAGATACATCTAGTAGGGCAGAAGGTCATAGCTTTAGTTTGGCAGGATTCCATCTGTGGGGTCCTTGGTGCTTTCTGCAGAAGTTTCATTACCAAACTAGGTAATATCAACAGTGCTAGCTGGTAGAAGAGTACTTACATGCAAATTTCTTGCATTCGCATGCTTTCCGAAGCATTTGATGCCTGTATGTGGTACTGCAGCTCAGGATTGAACTATAGGATTCTATCCATTAGGTGTAAGCAAATAAAGGAATGAACTCAACTGGATTTTCTTGTCTGACCTCTTTATGACCTCAAAGAACATCTAATTACATCTAGTGGGTTCCTTGTGTTAATGATCTCATATTTCAAACCAGTATGATGTCAGTATTCTAACAACACCAGTCTTGAGCCAGATATTCTCACTTATATAAGCTTTCATCAAAGTTGCCTTGTTACTTCATGCTGGCTATTTTGTTTTGCAAGTCACCTAGGATCTTCTGTGGGGCATTGGTTGATTATCCTAGATACATACAGGGTGAAGGCCCTATCTAAATTATGAATCAATCACTGAAATTATGGGAACTTTTATTTAATGCAGAATAAGTCTTTAGTTACAAGATAGTCCCAGTAACTATTTCAGTATTTGGGGATTACTCCGTTTTTGGGGTTATTCCTGGTATTATTGGACCATTGATTTCAATGGAGGGGGGGAATCCATTGATATGCAATACGAACGATCTACTTTTCAGTTTCTAACACTTGCTTGAGCACAAGAATTACTAAGATGTGTAACAGAGAAACTTTATTTTAATGTGTTGACAAAAACCGAGACACCAGTTTTGCTCTCAGCTCCTTAACAGCTTACTTTGTCTAAAAATGTCAGATCTTCAGAGCTTTCAAACCTTGGCAAAGAATTTTACAGTGAACTATTAACAATTCAGTGAACCTTGTGATGAGGTAGATAGGAAGCTTCTGGAAGATGTCAGATAATCCTTGGAAAGCACAGATTTAGCAGAATAATATTATTGCATCCTACAGCAATGTACCATTAAGTTCCAGCTACTGAAAAGAAGGAATAGGGACTCCCCATTTTCATAAGGTTCCTTGTGAACTACTCAGAAACATCCACTTGACCACCAAAGGATATCATGAGCTTTTTGAGGATGACAAATAATTGGATTTATCTGAAAGAAAGATGGGTTGAATTTAAGAAAGCTTCACACACCCCACCCCAGCAGAGAAAAAACCCTCATCTGCCTCCATTATTACCATATTTTCATATAACCTGCACAATCTTCCTGTTAATAAAAGCAAATTATTGTGAAAAGTTCTTCCTTACAGTTAAAATCGATATTTGTATTTATGGCAAAAGTTATTTAAGAAGTGATACAAGACACCAAAGCCATTTGCATTTAATTAAAAACGTAAGTATAAATAACTTAATTTCAAAAGGAAATACTTGTATCATTGTCTTCTTTATTTATTTATTTTTATTAGATTTATACCCCGCCTCATTTCCCCGATCACTTCTTAAGTGATGATTCTTATTTCCAGTTATTTCCACTGTAAAATGGATTTCGTTTCAGTTATAGTATTTTCATGTTATCCATAAGAATTATTGCTAGGTATATTTTTATGGCTAGAATTATTGTAGCCTGCTGTTTTGTCAGTACTATTTACAGGTTTATCCCAATAGAGTGTGAAATTAACATTGTCTAAAACCAGATCAGATAAGTATTCATAATGTGGCTCTCAAGCTCAGCTTCAAGGAGTCCATGTTTTATTGCCAACTGCCTATAATATAATTTCTGCCACTTGATTATGCCTTGACATACTCAAAATTCACTACGGCAATACTTGTGATGGTTACATGAACCATAGTTTCCCATTTTTTCTCTATATTTCTGATGTAGATCTGGTTTCAAAGTCTTGGTAGGTTACTACAGTATTATAAGCACTACATTAACTGGAAAAAAATATAAGAATTATTATTATTACAGTCTAAAAGTCTAGAATTAAGAGATAATAAATAACATGAGGCAAAACATTTCAGAAGATTAGGGTACAATTTGGTCTGCTTTCAGATATTTCACTGCAATCCAGGAAAAACAAAATAATATAAAGGGCATATGAAACATAATACATATAAAATATGCATGCAATCTATAAACACATTTATACGTTTGATGACAGATGTGTAACACCAAATTCCAACTTGGCAATGCAAATGGCCTTGGGGACATTCTAAATGTTAGGATAATCCACAATTCAACTAATTGGAAGCCTTATTTAAATAGAGATAGTTTCACTTGAAATTACACAGGCCACCCAACTATAATTGAATGAGAAGATGAATAAAACAGGTTCACCTAATGTGATGTTCCAGTGAACATTCGTCCTATCAGTTAAGTGTTGTGATGAAACATGAATATGGTGAACTGATTATCTGCTGGTTTATCAATTTGTATCTGCTCAATTTACTTTAACCTTTCAGGAAAAAATGGCAATAAAGATTGTATGAATATAAATTTAAAATGAATATACTTTAGAACAACGAAGGGACAACTAGGAAGAAGTTCCTACGTTGCATGGAACATCCCTGGGCAAAGGGCAGAACCCATCTTTGGTGAATCTGATAATAGCAAAAACATTGTTTCTTCTGATGTTATTTTCTAATCTTGTAGATATTGATACGTTTAACATCCGATATATTCACAATCATAATAAAACCACAGTTAAATCGTCCTATATTTTACAGGTAGTCTGTTGTGGCTCTGCAGCATGCTGCTGAACTGACGGAGGATTCTGTGGGAGAGAGAGAGTTAGACTTGGAGGGAAGGGAGACATCGGCTGTTGACACTATGCCAGATGCTTGTCCCTCCATGAGTTATCAGGAGCCAGTAGTGTCTAACAGTAATGGGGAGGAGGCTCTGAGTGAAGCCAGAACTCGGAGGCTGCTCAGAAGACAGCAGCAATGTAAGAAGGGCAGGGTTGAGCTACAGCTGACCAGTAATTGATCACACCGTATAGCAGTTAAAAGGGGTGTGGTTGGGAACTGTTCTTTGCAGAGAGCAACTGAAAATTATAGAGACAGTATCGCGTTTTGTGGTCTATCCTTGTCCCTGGATTTTCTGTACCGAGTTTTTCATCTCTGCATCGTGAGTGTTGTACTTTGAGTGTCTTATCACTTGGCATTCTGCCTGGACTAATTGGGAAACGTGCCAGAGCTACTGGCAATAGAAATATTCCTGTGCTTGGTTAAAATAAAACACTGTGTATTTAAAAAATGGTCCTGATCCGTGTGTTTTGGCGTGGGATAGAACATAGTACTCGATTTACAACAGTTCATTTAGTGATAGTTCAAAGCTACAAAGGCAGTGAAAAAAGCGACTTATGACCGCTTTTCACAGTTACGACCTTTGCAGCATCCCCATGATCATGTGATCAAATTTCAGCTGCTTGGCAACTGGTTCATACTTATGACTGTTGCTCATGCGATCAGTTTAATAAATTAAATTAAATTAAATTAAATCACCTTTTGCAACTTTCTCAGAAGCAAGGTCAATGGAGAAGCCAGATTCACTTAACAATTGTGTCAAGAAAGGTCATAAAATGGGGCAAAACTCACTTAACAAATGTTTCACTTAACAACAGAAATTTTGGGCTCAGCTGTGGTCGTAAATCAAGGACCACCTGTATATGGAGTGAACTATACAATGTTATGATGGAAGGACAGAATTGTAATGATTTTGTTCTGGCTCTACAACTTTGAAAGTCTGATGGTTTTACTACAGAATAGTTCAATAGGGAATTGCTCATTCCCTGTTCCAAACAGTGGAACCTTGGTTAACAAACGCTTCTGTTCGCAACCAAATCGGTTCACAACCCAAAAATGAGCTAAATATTCGACTCTGTTCACATACAAATCCTCAGTCTGCAACCCAAATATAGTGGTGATTCAGCTGTGTTGGTGGTAATTGACTGGGCAAAGGCAACTCTCCTTCGGCATATATAACTACAGTACTGTATTTGTGTGCTTCAAAATCTTAAAAAACCATAAACTTCAGAGGGTCTGGAATGGATCGATCATATTTACATACAACCCAATGGGAAAATTTATTTCGGTTCACACCCAAGTCGGTTCACAACCAAAGTTATGGAACAAATTGTGGTCATGAACTGAGGTTCCACTGTCTTTTACTCTTGTTATTTCCCAAGACATTTTGCCTTAGGATTTCTATCTGATTTTGAAAAAAGTAATTTAGAAGCAATTGTCTGTACAAGAAGGACAACAGAAAAACCCCAGCAACCAAGAAAATCGTCCCCCATCCCCATCCATATTACTATTGTTGACTGCCCAGTCAGCCAGATGCTTGAACAATATTTGGCATTCCCAAGGATCTGGTATAGGTAGATATAATTGTTTGATAATACTAAATGTATCATATTAGTATTTCATAAATAAGACAAGGAATTTAATTCTAGCAAAACAGTGATGTGTTTTCATTGAGGCTACAATTTAGCAAGTAACCCATAAGAGAAAGCTTTGAATTGTCCAGAGGAAAACTAAGTAATTCTAGAAAAGTCACTAACTTCCTAACAAGTCAAGAAATTCATAGCAACATCAGAGGCAAATGTTTTTTGTCCTAGATTATATCCAATTAGATCATATAATTCCCCTACAAAGAGAGTAATCCACCATTAAGAATTACTGTATGTAGATCCTGATAAATTCATATGCAGAATGAAAAGTCTTGTCCACTTTTAATTTTTCTCAGTGAAAGAGATCACAGGTGTGAATTTAGCATACTTTCTTAAAAGGACAATAGATCGTAACAGAATCCAGTCCAAGCCAATACTGTCATTATACAGATAGATCATAGCATCAGAAGGCAAAAGGAAGCATGTAAAAACTAATCCTTTATAAGCAAAAGTTTTAATAGAGTTGTATTTCTGTGGTTAGCTTACAAGAAATAATCTTAAACCACTGCAGTTACAGATAAGAAAAGAGCAATAATCTGCAAAATAATTTGAGATTGAAGCAATTTCTATAAAGTAACATTGCAACAGTATTTTCAAATGGCAGTATCTTATTTATTGATCTGAGCCTTCTTTAACTGATGGTTTTCATTTCTGGTGGAACAAATAATAAGAAACCCCATAAAGAATGATGCTTCCTATTTTTCTTAAAAGAAACCAAAAGTAAAGCTGCAATATTAGGATTGCGTTGGTACCTATCTATTTAACAGGTTTCTATAGTTATCATGTTCATACTATAGCAATATACTATTCCTTATTAATTTTATTTGCGTACACATTATAATGTAGATGACTTTAAAATAAAACTGACAGTAACTATGTATGTTTGAGATACATTCTGGCATAAAGATACTATTTTCACCCCTCGATATTACAATGTTTTTGTAATAGTAATATTACCAGTTAATTTATATATGCACAGCAGGCAGCGTCAATATTCAGGTGAAAGATGAAGATAATAGTCAGAAGAGCTCTGGAGAAAGCTTCAGAAAAATTATTGTTTTTCTTAAATCATGCAGTTATTAATAATGAATGAAATAAGCACTATTTTATATATAATTGGATCTGACGTGTTCTTATAAATAACTATCAGAATATTTCTGCCCTGTGTTTTATATTTGATTGATCTTAATTAACTGCTTTCTTCTTGCCTAATAAATGGTAATTTTACTTTTCATGAGAAAGAAAATATGTTATTGATGAATTTTTATACGAGAAGTTCTGATCCAATGACAGAGCTTACTGAAAATTGTTCAATGGGAGCCTCTATTGAATACATTCAGTTATGTGATGTATTAGAAAAGTGACCCCAAATTTTAGTAACTTAGGCTAAATCTTAGAAATGTGCCCAATAAATGCAACGCTGTCATGATATATCTCACCATTTGTGTCACTTGTTTAAATAAAACCTTTCTCTTTTAACTCTGCACTCTTCATTACTCTTCACTCTGCTGCACTTGGGCAAGAAAGAGGCACTAAGCTACTCTTATAAGTCCCTTATCTTCCAAAAGTATTTCCCACCAACAGGCAGGAAAAAGCAAAACACAGGCATTTATTTTCTAATTCAGTGTCTCATTGCCTTTCAAGACACATAGAATTCACTCCTCAACTTAGAAAAAGAAATATAAAAAATGACATTGGTGCATGTGTGGGCATGTATGCTTGTATGTATAAAATCCATTACTAGTAAAGTCAGCTAAAGCTAGCTAAACACAGTGAAGAAGTTGATAGGCAAAAGTCGTAAATGTGAAAAACGGTCATAATTCACTTTTTTCAGTGCCATTGTAACTTTGAACAGTCACTAAACACATGGGTTGTAAGTCGAGACGTACCTACATATTTCAGTGCATGTTGATATACACATCATGATAATTCATTAGTAAAATTCTTCCCACTAATGATACATCCTATGTATGGATTTCAAATACGACAAGTATTATCTGTGGCAGGAAATTCCGGGAAAGAATGCAATAAAGTCATATATAAAATCACATTTCCACAAAGCGTCCTGTTGACTTGCGAATGGTTTGCACGGAGCCTGGAAGCTGATGGAGGCCATGATCTTGCAGCCTGAAATCCTGTGAGATCATCACAACGCCCAGAAGTTTCCAGTCTCTGCGCAAAACATTTGCAAGCCGATCGGATGCTGGAAGCTAAATCGTCCCACTCTCAAAGAAACCATGGCAGAGGGGAGACAGATCTTCAATTTTCAATTTTCAATTTTATTAGATTTGTACCCCGCCTCTCTTCACCCCGAAGGGGAACTCGAGGCGGCAGGACTAACTAACTAACTTACAAGGTAAGTTAGTCTGGTGTGGCAGGATGGGAGGGGAGAAGCAATTGTGGTGACGCAGCGCACGCGCGTGTGCGTGTAGAAGGAAAACAAGCAGGATGAATGTTGCAACACCTTTGCAGTCATTTGTAAGAATGAATGTCTGCCATGTTGCTGCAACATTTGTAATTTTGGGACTGTGTCGTAAGTACTTTGGGAGGGGGTGTTATCGCATAACTTCAAGCGCTCATTAAGTGAACTGTCATTACTCAAGGATTACCTGTAGGGCTTTTGGCAAGTACCTATAAACCATCATATACATGAACCAATGAAAGTGTAGGCATCAAAAACCTGTTGTGAAATGCACTTAAAGCACATATGAACCCTACAGTATAGGACATGAAATCAACTTAATGCCTGAAAAGACAAAGAAAACCTCCTCTTGGCTCAAACGTTTAGGGGAAAAACAACATGGATGACAAACTTGCATAGATTTTGCTGCTTTGACTCTCCCTCTCCTTCTCCTCCTCTTCCTCCTCCTCTGCCGCCGCCACCACTTCTGGCTGCCCTCAAATAGAGAGGATACTGAAGGCCAGAAAGAATTATCTCAGCTTCCAACTCTTCAAAGTAAATATAGATAGACCCTGACTTACGACCATAACCGAGCCCAAAATTTCAGCTGCTAAGCGAGACAGTTGCTGAATTTTGCCCCATTTTACGTTCTTTCTTGCCACAAGAATTCCTAAGTGAATTACTGCAGTTGTTAAGTTAGTAACACGGTTGTTGAGTGAAACTGCCTCCCCCATCGGCTTCGCTTGTCAGAAGGCTGCAAAAGGGGATCACGGGATCACTGCAATCGTCATAAATAGGAGTCAGTTGTCAAGTATCTAAATTTTGATCACGTGACCACAGGGACACTGCAATAGTCATAAGTGTGAAAAATTGTGATCATTCACTTGTTTCAGTGGCATTTGTAACTTTGAACAATCACTAAATAGAGCTGTTGTAAATCAAGGACTGCTGTACTGTATGTGCATTGTCAGTAATCTACAAATGATTATTTAGTATTGCCTGAAGTAAAATGGAAAATCTTGCTTCTGGAAAAATTCAGCTCTGCATATCCATGAGCAAACTAAATTATGCAAACCTTATTGGGTTATAATATTTAACAAATAATTTCATTCCATTTGACCAAAATCTCAGCAAAAGTCACACCCTGAGCTGCCATCCATACTAAGCTACCTATTATGTTATAATTGCACCAAGATAAAAAGTAATCAATGACTGAACTGAGAATTATGCCCATGAGGGATTGAAAACTATGACTGATTTCATACAAATACAATAACCATAATGTACCTATATTTTTCTTCAGTGTTGGCTTAGTAAAGAAACCAGCCACCTGGGGTTTGTGCAATAATCCACAGAAAAACAAGTCTGGGCTTTACTGAAATATCATGAACCTAATTGTGATAAAAAAAATGGGAAAAATCAATCTGCTTGTGGCCAGGGAGGAGGGCTTCCTTAGATCCTTTTTGCCAAATATTTTTAATTTGAGTTATCAATCCTAAGAATCTCAAGATTCATCTTTCTATTCTGTCAGTTCATTTTTACTATTAGGCAAACAGAAATAATAGCATGAGTAATCAGAGTTTTCAACATTAGCGGGCAAGTGCAAAATTAATTATCTATACCTACTTCAGTACATATTGAATGTTTACTTTAGTACTGATTAGCAGATTCAGTAGTATATGCTCTTTGCCTTTTCAGCATATTTCCAGTCTTGGGAACTAGAAACTTGCTTTTTTGTTTTTTGTTTTAAATTATGTCTACACATTGATTAGTTTGCCAGAAATCTTACTGGAAGCTAAATCCTTAAGGTGTACATGTGTAATTAGAAGTCCTTGCCCTTTATGGGGGAACCAGTCTAACAAATGCTGCCATCTACTGGTTGCTTAAATTTATTCAACTGCCTCGTTGAACAAGTGAATGGGAAAAAATGTTTTAAGTAATTAACACGTAAGTGAAAGGTATAAACGATAGCTGTGTTAAAGAGATAAAAAAAATTATCCTGGGAAATATGCAGCCTTTTAATGCAGAAGTATGCATTAGTCTATTATATGGGCTCTCTTGCACACAGCATGGAAGTGCCAAACTATATATATTAGCTTGTCTAGGAGAACAACCTATATAACTGCCGGGCATCTTGCTGTCTTTTCTTGCTCTCCTGGGAATGTATGTCAGCATATTTTCAATAAAACACCTTCTTAACAGTAATGGGCCACTGTTCTCATTTCAGTGGTCCCCAAGGTTTCCTAATACAGTATATTTTTAGCTGACTTACAGTTCAAATTCCTCCCCAGCATTCAAAAATATGTTAAAATGCAGGTTTTGTTTTGTTTTGTTTTTAAAAAAGCTTTCTTATTTTATAAATAGAAAAAAAAAGAAAATAATAAGTATTTTAAGCAAAATGGTGAAAATTTGATGTTGTTTCATAAATAAAAGTTTAATGAAAAGGAGTCACGAGGTGAGACAAGAGCAATTACAGATGATATAGTAGAACGGAGCTACACAGAACACAAATAAAGAGAAGTATGGTTGAAGTAATGTCTTGAGAGTTTAGCATCCCCATAAAAGTTAATGGGTGTCACAGTAACTAAATCCCTATGTACTGTTTTTAAAATGCGTGTTCCTTGGTGACTACAGGAAGGAAGCAGATTCTGCATTCACAATTTGCTGTATTTAATGTTAAGAGTAAACACTGCTGGATGTGTTATCCCAAGGTAACTTAAATTAATCCTATTAAGTTTTATTAGACTTAACCACTGTAACCATTGAAAAGTTCTTCTAATATCTATTAACTGCTTAGAAATCCCTGTGGCATAAGACTTCCTTGTTTGGCTTTGGATAAGATTACTTCCTTACAATCCTCCTACTCAGGAGAAGTCTCTTAGTCTTCATTTCTGGTGTGGTTACCTCTCTGTACTCTAAGGTTTAATGATGGTTGCTATATTTGGTCTTTAGATAGTTTTTTGAGTGATGGTGGTGGGGTGGATGTTGAACATGTAAGAAACTAACCCTAAATATTAAATTCTTCAGTAGGTGATATTCCAGGACATTTCCGAGGCTGCAAGAATCCTCTGACATCACCTCTGAAGTTGGGTTTTAGCTCTTAACACAGTTGGATTTGCTCATTAACTTTTTAGTCTTTCATGTTTGAAAAGCCCAGTTGTGATTAAATTTGCTAGAAAATACTGTGCCAGTTAATATACATAAGTAAAAAAATATTGTGTTGAAGCTTGCTATCAACATATCTTTCCTACCTAGAAAAATCTCCCTTTTAATCATTTTATACCTTTGATATGTAATAGTTTGGGAAAGTCCTACAGCATAATTATACATCTTGGCTTGGCAATTTAATAACTATTCCCTTCATTTACTGATTTCATTTTACTGGTCCATTTACTATTTTACTATGCTGTGCTTCCTGGCCTATTTCACAGGATCACAATCTTCATGAAAAAGATGAGCTGGTGAGGAGCAGTAACAACTGTCTGAAACCCCAGCAGGAGACTCAAGTTATCCTCCTAATCTACTCTAGAAAAGACTTGGTGAGATGTAAACCTGTCTAGAGAGAAGGAGAAGGAACCTTAAATGTTGGGAAGTCTACATGGGAAGTAATATAATCTCATAATTGCAAATACGTATTAAGATAAATTATTCAGCTAAGAACTAGAGAGAAATGGGTAAAACACTGCAGAATGCTACATTTCTGGAAAGCAGGCCAAAACTAGTTGTTTCGGAAAACGAAATGGGAGTTGCCTAGAACCTTTGCTTGATGGCTGACTCTGCTTGGAAGGCTTTTTTTGGTAAGCGCATCAGAGTTCCCATGCTGCTATGTTGTCTTAAATAGCTAACAATCTGTAGCAGTCTTGCAAGCATTTTGCTGAATTATTATTCTTTATCCAAGGAGCACTCGACTGGCTTGAATACAATTTGAAGGAGGCCCGGGGTATTCATACATCCTTTGGCCAACTTGGAAACCACTGCACCATCTCAGGTATTTTATTTTGTGAATTCTGGAAAGCTTTATTTCTCTCCCCCCGCCCCTCCTCCAAGGATACAGTTTCTGCAATGCTCCTCAATGGAGACAGAAAAACCATACAACAAATATATGAAGTGAGTCCTCTGATTTGAGAAACACAGATACTTTTCTGTTCCAAGTATACTCTGAGATGTGGGAATTTTAAAGAAGTTAATTAAAGATAGCAGTTCTATTTTTTCAGTATTGCACACTGATTTGTATTAATATGCGTATGTATGTACATATATCTGCTATTGCATAGGACACAACCTGGATCTCCAAATCTTAAATTCCTTTACCTTCTTCTACTCTGGCTGAGGATAATGAGACCTGAAATAAAAAATCCAGAGAGTGCAGGATTGCTTTTTCATACTACATAAGCAGGTCCTAAGGTTTGATCTCGTACACAAGTGTCTTTACTCTATTGACTAAAGGTTGATATTGATCTGAGACCATACAACAAAATAACTTCATTCCCAAGCAGGATCCAATGAGTTATCATTGAAAGAAATCTGATAATGTCCTTAATCCACTCAAAACATCCACAACTTGTATCCAAAAACCACAGTTCTTTAGAATCAGTAGCTCTGGCCTTTGATTGGCTTGTCCTTCTAAAAGATGTTTTCCAGCTGCACTAACTTCCAGCTTGACCCTTTTCAGAATTCCCCAACACAGAAAAAACAGTGCGACTTGAATTCACAGTGCAGTTACTTGAAACTTTCCAGACTTTAGCTGGAGAGTGACCAAGCCGGTGCAGCTGTAGTGAGATCTGAGGAGCTTACAGCCTGAGGTGATAGTATAGCTAGAGGCATTTCTTGTTTTACACTGCCTCTGTAGGGAATGGGAGTTTTAACACTTAAACACACAAATGGGCAACATTGGAAGTGGGGGGAAAAGAGAGAGATCTATATGAGAAACAAGCCCTTACATAACACATTATGCATTCAACATCATAAATACGCCTGAGAAGCCCAGAAGTCTTCAGAAAAATGCTTCTGTTCAAGCTGGCAAGTCGAGCATTCCTCATTAGTGTACCAGATCTGACAATGCCTAATGTTTCCTGTTGATAGATACCAGCATGTATTGACACAAGCTTCATGTGTTTCTTTTTGAGGCTTGCGGTTTAGTACTTTGTCAAAACAGGATACCATTTAAATATACAAAAATTACCAACTGATGCTCAAAAGATGAGATATGGGTGTGCCGCTTGTATAACTACATTTGTAGATGAACCTGCTAATAATGTTACACTGCTTCATTTAAAATCTTTAAAGGCCTTTGACAACCTGCTGTATTTATCTATTCAGCTTGGAAGACAAACATCTAAGCAAAACGACTGTCACTTTCTATGAATTACTGAATGTGCCTAGCTCATTTGCCGGTAATATTGTCTGAATTCAACTCCAATTAAACAAATGAAAACACCTGCTTTGTACATATATCTTTTGGTACCTCAAGGGGAAAGATACATCAGTGTAAAAATGTTGTACAATCTGGTTCATGAGCCTGTGCTAACAATACAAATTTATTGACTTACAAAAGGAGAAAAAGTACAGGATATAAATACACGATTTAATCTTCTAATGCATCTCTCTCTCTCTCTCTCTCTCTCTCTCTCTCTCTCTCTCTCTCTCTCTCTCTCTCTCATTCTCAAGATTAGGAGTGAAGGTTTTTATAAATAGAGATCAGCTTTCATGGAGAAAATGACAACATTCATGACAAGTTTTAAGTAGCATATTCCTGTTATCAGAATGTGACATTTGCATCCCATTAGTAATGTTTTCCACCGTTCTTTGGGGATGCTGAAATGGATTTATGAAAATTGTAGGCTGAGAATTTCCTGAAACTGGACAAGGAATATGGTTTATACGGGTTGATTTTTGTCCCAGGAAAAAGTGAGGCATGCTGTATCTTCAATAATGTACAAGATGATCTTGCCTCAAAATGTATCATTTATTATGTAGTCCTTAAATGTGAAAAGGTAGTTGCAGATTTCAGAACCAGTCATGGGTACTAGTCTCTTGACTTACAAATGATCACTAAAAAAACTGTTGTAAGTAGAGGACTATCCATATCTATGACTGGCTCTTACACTCACCTTGACTACTGCTGCATTATCTCCACAGTCATGTGATCAAAACTTGGGCACTTGGCATGCATTTACAACAGTTACAGTACCCTGGGGTTGTGTGATCCCCACTTTGCGACCTTCTCAGCCTGTTTCTGACAAGTCAGTGAGGGAAGCTGGGTTTGCTAGTGGCTGCCTGATTCACTTAGCAGCTGATTTACTTAACCATGGCAAAAAAAGATGATAAAATCAGGCGCAACTTACTTAACTATTGCCTTCCTTAGAAATTTTAGTTCCAATTGTGGTTGTAATTTGAGAACCACCTTTAGTAGCTAAGGCGTTGACTAGAAACCCGAGACTTTGAGTTCTAGTCCCTTAAGCACAAACCAGCTGGGTGATTTGTGGCCAGTCACTTCCTTTCAGCCTAGAAAGGCAATGGCAAACCACTTCTGAGAAACTTGGCCAAGGAAACTGCATGCCCAACCAGTCTCAAGAGTGTCAGAAGCGATTGAATGAATGGAAAACAAAGGAAAGCCTATGTGAGGATTGGGCCACAATCACATAGGAGAGTCGGTATAAAGTCTGCTCTGCACCAGAGGCACATTTGGTACATATGATATCTATATACCTGCAAATCTGCTCAGACATGATTTACATAAATGATGATTCTTCTTAGTTAATTCCAGAATTCTGCAGAGCAGAAGGAGAGGGAAAAACTGCCGCCAAGAAACCAATTACTTCTGGGTTTGCCTTGGGCATCAGTTGCGGCCCTTTCTGGACCGAGAAGCATTATTCAGTCACTAATGCCCTCATCACCTCACGGCTAGATTACTGCAATGTGCTCTACTTGGGGGTGTCCTTGAAAAGTATTCGGAAGCTTCAACTGGTCCAGAATGCGGCCGCGCGAGTAGTCATGGGGGTTCCTCGATACTCC
>JANHGC010009633.1:155646-169622 GCA_027560395.1 Boaedon fuliginosus | reverse complement strand
AGGAGGCAAAAAACCAGACAGAGAGACAGACACGGGGGGGGGGGGGAGAGAGAGAAAGAGAAAGAGAGACAGACAGATAAAGAAAGAGAGAGAGACAGAGAGACAGACAGAGAGACAGACAGAGAAAGATTTTTTTTCTTGTTTTGGTCCCCCAAAACTAATGTGCGTCTTATACTCCAAAATATACAGTGCTTGCCATTGTCCTCTTTTGAGATGTTTTTGGGGGTTTGTTTTTTTGACCCAGGGTCTAGCCTAGTATCTTGAATGTTCTTAATGTATGCAAATAGTAACCACAGCTGACTCTATTTAACATTTTTGATTAGCCCGATTAGCTAGTTTCTGGTGTGAGGCTATCAACTTACAACAATCAAAAAGTAAAACATTTGTATTTAACACCAACTGTCCTACAGAATCCCTGAAGAAAAAAAATCTAAATTATCTGGCAAGCAACCCAGAACTTGTTCAGCTGGACTCTTTCTTTTCTCACTTTGCTGAAAGTTTATTAAAAACCAAATATCCCTTCAGAAAGTTCCTTTAAAAAACATGGAGAAAGGTAGGTAGTAAGTCAAAGAATTCGCCTTAATTAAACTCTCATCTCCATTATAGATTTTCCTTTTCTGCTGACAAGACCAAGATGAAGTAGGCAAACCTAAGAGAAAAGAACTGGTCCAAAGTTTCTCTCATGTAGGAAGAGAAAGAGAAAGTGTTTATATTTAAATATTAGTCAGTAAATAAATATAAAACTTAATACTGTACTCCAAACTTGCTTAATCAATAGCATGCAATTAACTACAAAACTACCTCAAACGCCTACTTTTATTTTACACTGAGAAGTAACTGTTTAGCCCAAACAACCTGATACCAACAGAGACTAGTAATGGTTCAAGGCAGAGGAGGCGGGAGAAAAGCAGGAACTAATTAGACATCTGGCAAACCTTCAGGAATTAGTATAATGCTCACTATTGCTCATGTGTAAACTCACAAAATGAATTTCCCTTTCTGTCCTCATTGGCAATTGTCTCACTATCACTGACAAATGCATATACTCCCATCATGCCTCAGTATTTTTCAGCCCCACGATGCCCTCACTTTTGATTGTGTAGATGAAGTTGAAGTGCACAGGGTATTTACTGATCCAGTTATCTTGTTCTGTGACAGGCAGAATCAATCAATCAAGGGGCCAGCTCTGTACATGCATATTCCAGGCACATCTCCGCACTTCAGGATACAAGATCACAGTGTTAGCCAGCCAAATTTGATCAACAAATGCAGTTCCCCTGTGCCACAGCAATCTGAGATGAAGATGTTATTATGTGGAACTGAGCAAAGTGATAAAGACAGAACAGAGAAAAAGAGGAGGGGTGTAGCTGGCCCTTGCTAACAGCTCTGGATACATTTGTTGAGTGTACATTTCTATGCACAAAACATATTTTTAAAGGTGTTTATTTAAAAGTGAGGGGCTAGAGAGAATACTATTTTAATACATCTGTATCACCCTCTTCAGAAATTCAAACAGGAAGAAAAAATTCTGTGCATCTATTTTCTATTAATGAATGACAAACTTGTGTGTTATACATACATACTGTTGTCCACTTATGGATGTTATCTTCAAAATAAAAATGCTTACCCAAAAGACAACAATACCCGTTAATTATCATGAGTTTGATAGTCACAGAAGTCTATTCTCTTCCTACCCAATTCTTACTATGGAACTATGTTAATGTTTAAATACAATTAAAGCAATTTATACACTGAGACACACACAGTACCTATCAATATTTTGCCCATAGCTTTTAGTTCTGTTACTATTTTGGAATTATTTTAGATTATTTAATCTGAAGTGCAATCTTTTTATTGGACCTTTCTTTTACTTGTAAAATCTTTAATGGGAGCCAATGGAAATTCAGAAGTCCAATTTTTACATCCATTTATCCATGCATACATATGTGTATATACACACACATACACCTCACCTTTTAAAAAAAATATTCTGTCTTAGTGGAACTCTGTAGTTTCAAATAAACACACTCAGCCTGGCTTAAAAATCAAAATATGAGTTTTTAGATTCAGGTTCCAAGAAATATTGTATTATGTTTACAACTCAAAAATACATTACATATTTTTAATTAAAGTACAATTATTGTGTAGTTTATTTCTCATACAGTATAAATCCAGGTAAAAATACTACAAACTAATCACCCCAATGATGCTAAAATGGTTTACAGTCCATTTATGGGCTTTTCTACTTAAATTACTACTTTTCCAACCACACGTAAAATGTATGACATCTTCTGTATCAGTTTGTAAGAGAAAGAGAGAGAAAAAGATACAGTTTCATCTGATCTTGGCCTAAACAACTCTTAATCATAGCCAGAGCATATATGGTGGAAAGCCTTGGAGTCATCTTTCAGCAAGAAAGCAGTACAAAAACAGTTACATTTATGAACTTTTGTTTTCTTTTCACTATTATTAAACACAAATCCAGCTCAACCCCAAACGGAAAAACGATCCCATTTGGGTTCCCTTGTCATCATGTGATAAGCATGAGAAATACATATGCAGTAGCCAAATGGCCAGTAGACAAAACACCCCCTCCAAGTGACGTACTGTTTTCCATAAAGCACAGACAGAATCAAAACAACAGAACTGCTGCAAACAAAAACAAATTCACGTTTCCCATCAGCATTCCAGACAGAGCAATTTTACGAGAAGAGAACAAGAAAGGAAGGGATCAAGAACGGGAGGGGGAAAAAGCGATGAATAGATTGGGGAGAGAGTCAGAACGCTTGGACAAGTGACAACCTTTATCTTAAAAAGTAAGAGAAACCTGATTACAAGCAAGATTTACATGGCTTTCTTTTGTCTCAAACAGGTCGCCTACTGTATACTTGTACGATTTTACATTACAGAGTCAATCCAGTTGCAAAGGTTGAATAACTGAAGCCAGTTTCAACCTGATTTCTTGGGCATCATGTCAGTAAATTACTTTGATGACCAAATGCACGGCCTATCTATGTATCTAAATTATATGGTTATAACCTGGCTTCCTTTTTTTCCTTTCACTCAAAAGTGAAATCCACTCCAAAGTCTTGGTCTCTTTCACAGGAAAACACTAAGGTCACTAAGGCTAGGTGGCAAAAGGATAGGTTTTTGTCCAAAGTAATGGAATGGGAACAATTTCAGCGCTGCAGGTCTCAAGCAGATTTGCCCAAACAAGATCAACACTTCAACATGTACCTTACCTCGATCAAAACTATCCCTTCGGAATATGAACATCTGTATCTCTTCTTTAAAAATACATACATAATAAAAGTTTTTAAAAGTGGATTGATGTTGAAGTCAATGTATTTGCTCCTGAAAAGTTACAGTAATCTCTGTGTGGAGTTGAAATACCTAGCTATAAATTGCAGTGGTGTGGGGAATATCAGCAGCTGCGTTTTACTGTTTCTGCTAAACAGCAGACAGTATCTCCATCAGAGTGAATTCTTGTCAGCTGTGTTCTTTGCTAACACAATTCCTATGTTTTGCCTGGCAGTAAATGGAGGTTTCTGCCCCAGCATCATCTAAACAACTCTGTTAACATTTGCCCTCAAGCGTCTCTCTCTTTGTCCAGTCCCTGTCTTCTAACAGATGTCATCCAAGTCTAATCAAGCATAAAATGGTCATAAATATTTCTTTCTGGTAGATTTCACATTCACATTTCATGCAGGGACATGATATTTTTCTGCTACCTCCAGGGAGTACCTAATGCAAAAACCAGTTACTTACATTCAAGGCTCATGTGCCTTTTCTAAAATGCTGCACATGTTCTCAAAGAAGCATAAAACATACACAAACACACACACCACACAAACACACACCATCTTCTTTTGTTTAACAGCTCCCTTTAAATGATGTGCACTAGAGTTTACACTGAGTTATATCATTGTGTGTTTTAATGTGAAATGTAAAAAGCCGTAACATACTATTCTTAGAAAATCCAACACAATGGAAGCATCTTAATTATTACCCAAAGGAGATTTTGCTCATAGATATTTAACTGAATGAATAAGCTCTTTTAATAAATGGCCGAGCGAAGAAGTCAGCTTCCTATTTTGACTGACTTCATGCACAATTTTTTACAACCTATTTCATCAAATTTAGTTGAAAGAATAAAACAAATGTATAATATAAAATTGAAGTTCACTCCCATTTAGCAGATGAAGGGGGGAAAGGGTAGATATGTGTAAGATAAAACTGATTTCCCATACTTCAATCATTCACTGGGTTACTACGTATGCTAATTAATTCAGCCGACTTCATGAAAGAAAGAAAACACAGGGAAATCTTATTTGTTTCTGGCAAACTTCACAGTTAACATGTCAGAATGTAAAATAATATCAAGAGATTATTTTCAAATCCATATGTCTATTTGTTACCTCCCTCCCCCCAGGTTATGTTTGTCAAAACATAAATCTTATATAGCTATTAAAAACAAGTTAGAAATGCTGAGTGATACAGATCACAAAGAATTTTTTCCCCCTGTAGTCTTTCTTCATTACAAGCCTAATATTTGATTATTCGTAATCAAATCAAGCTTGCAGGCAAAAAGTTTCCTTTTTTTAAAGTTAATGAGATGTGGTTATGTTGACAACAGATTGCAAAAACTTTTAATTTTGATTCCTGCAGGCTGGGCTGGCCTCCTTTACAATAGCTCCTACTGTACGAATAAGTTAAATTTGCCAAAAGGAGTTATGTAGACAAGTGCCTATTTTGAAGCCTTGGTGATTAAAATAAAACAACCCCACTGGTATCAATTTAAATACCATAAACTATTAAAATAGTTTGGCTCTCATGTTTTCCTTAGAGTACCTTTAATTTCAACTGGATGGAGTTTTCACTTCAGACATGCACTTTGTCTAAGAACACATATGTCTTTCCAGCTTGGAAAAATTCTGGCTTTTGATGCAATTGTGCAATATTTGTCCTGCATAAGCCAGCCCTGTGAACAAGAGCTAATTGAGAAAGCTCCAAAGGGTCAAACCACTGAGACGAGCAGCAAATTTACACTGCTAATTTGGAGTACCCAACTAAAGGTTTTTTGTTGTTGTTGTTTTTATTCTGAATCCATTACAAACTCTTTCATGGCTCCATTAGCCCTAGTCAAATGTGTCCATCCCTACCCTGAAAGGAATAGGTGGAACCCTGGCAAGAGCTTCCAAATTCTTTTGACTTTTCAAAGGATTTTTCTTTTTGGCAGAGATTCAGACAGCCCAGCTGTTCTGTAACATAAGCAGATGTGGCACACAAAAAAAGGGGGGGGGAGTGTTTGGCACTAAGAGGGTTATATCTATTTAAGGGGTTAAATATGCAATTACTCCTGACTAAAGCCAGGGAGACATAGATAAACAGAAGGAATGAAGTCCCCAGCTTCCATTCAGAAGCCTTCATCACGTTACTACCAGACAGAAAAGTCTTTAAGTACCACTTTCAGATGTTAAATCATTGTTCTTGCAGCACATATTCTTGTTATTCCTGGGGGAGCAATCTCTGAAGACAGCGTGCTAACAAATGCAATCCAGTAAACAGGCATTTTCCTTCTTGTTGTTAGTATCTTTATGTTCCAGCTCCCAGTTCTGTCATCCATGCCTTCTCTCTGCTTTGAAGTTAAAATACTGAATGAACATTGTCATCTATTATCCAGAGTGTGCGTGTAGATTATAAATAAGAAATAAAAGTGACTTTCAGTACATTGCTTTTGCATTAGCGAGTTCCCTTCTCTGTTACCTCTGCTGTCCTTTGTATTTTGCCACCAATATTATACTAGAAATCAACCTGCCTTGTGAACTTGGAAAGAAAAAAGCTAGAAATTAACTATATACACAGGAAAGAAAGAAACTGTACTGTTACAAACAAAGACTGCTTTTAAAACACGTCTTTTCTATTTGGTTTTAAATACAAATCCTTCACCCTTGTCTGTAAAAATCCTACTTGAGACAAACTTGTTGAGACCACCACCAAGAACTGGACAGAATAGAAGAAAAGAAAAATATACAGATGGTGGCACAAAAGTAGGCAAATTGAAAGAATATTTTTGAGCTGAACTCTTAAGACAGGTGCTGCTTCTCCCAAAGCAAGAATTAGCTTCCGGCTTAGGAAGGTAAAAAGAAATAAGGTTCTGGCTGAATCTGCTCCAAAGCCAGATGGTCTGCATCCTACTCAGGTCAGTTCAAGTAGGCAAATCAGAATTTTGGAGAAAGGGAAACGTTATCCTCTCCCTAAGATTGGAGAAGAAGGAGATGTCAGGGTTCCAGTTAACATACCCAAAGGAATAAAAACTCCAAGACAGGCATATTCCTCAAAGTACTGGCACATCTGGGGAAAACCCGACTCTGAAGAACCTGAGGTTTTCTCCACCCAAATCAAACCCCAAAGTTCTTTTCCCCCAGGTCACATGTCCGTCACATGGTCCAACCAGGTTGCAGCCACCATCCTGGCTAGCTTTGGTCCACGCCTTGGCTCCCACGGGAAAGAATGTTGTTTTGGGTACAGCTATCTATCTCTCCCCCCTATACTCCCACAGTTCCAACCATCCTTGCTGTGGTAGCCCTGAAGATGCTCCCAAAATGGCTTCAGCTCAAGGCTGACAAGGGGATTATTATTCTTTGCCTTAGAAAATAACACTCTACGTAAGGAAAATCCAACAACCAACACTGCTACAAGCCATCCAAGTAAATGAGCAAAATTTTGCAGAGTGGGTATGCCTTCATGTGCTATGTCTGGATCATTCTTTATGTTGTCTAGTGGGGAGAAAAGCACTCACTTCTCCATGAAGGAGGGAAGAAAAAGAGAAGGCAGAATATAAATGCTCGCAGTCATGTTTAGCTCTTATAAAGGTACAGTAAGCAGTTGGTTGTCACTTGGACAGACTATGTAGGAACAATGGCCTAATTGCAAGCGTTAGTACAGTTTCAAATCAATTTTGAAATCAATGCCTCTTCTTCCAGGCAAAAGTCGTCAGGAACTGTGTTTTGTTATGTTATAATTTCTAGTTCCCTTGTTGTTCAAACTCAGCTAACATGGGACCTATCAAATATAGACTTATGCTGCTGGTATATATTTAGCAGAACAGCTTCTTTGTTCTGGTATATAATGTATCCAAATTGGTCCATTATTTACAGAGTTTTGACAGCTTTCCTCCAAGTAACATATACCTTGTCACACAGTGATGTGTGGTTTTGAAGATGACCTTCAAAGTTATACAGGAGCTAGCATACAGTCCCATCTTTTCTGTTAATCTATATACAACCTCTGACATAGGTTGGTATGACCAGGATGCTTCAAGTGGACACTGGGGGAAAAAATAAAAAATGGTCTTATGATTGGTTCTAGTTGCTATGGATGAGACTGAGATCATCTCATTGGCAAAGTTTTGTTGGAGTAACTACAGGGCAAAAAAACAGGAAGAACTTATATATATATTTAAACATAATTGTCTTCATTTCTATGTTGCGGAAATGCAATCAGAGATTCATAGCCCTTATTTGCATTGAGGTGGCAAGAATATCCAAAGTACAAAAGAAAACAGCCCTTTCTCTGTCCTTTCTTCCTACCCTGATAGCAATCTGACCTGGAAGAGATAGTTTCTCGTCTTATTAACAAGATGAGAAACTCCATATTCCTTGATCCTTCATGTTTTCTGCCAGAAGGTAGGGATGAAGGATCAACTAAAAAGAAAAGATATCACCTAATTTTACTAATCTTCACCCAATTAAATTTATCAGGAGTACTTCCTGATAGGTGAAGAAGAAAGACTCCAAAATCTTAAAAAATATACTGGGATTACTAAATTGCTGTCCTAATTTAAGAGGTCAAGTAAATTTCAAATCAAAAAGGTCATCCATGTAGCACTCCCACACCAGTGGACATTAATGGTTATTATGGATAGGAATCTGCTTCTCAATAGTAAAATGCAGCACTCAGTGAAAACTATCTTCTTTTTTAATGGTACAGTTTGGGAATCCCACCCTCCAGATTGCTAGAGAAATGTGATACTATCTCATAAAATAAATGCATCTGCCCCAGAAGTACAACTCCCAAGTACCTAATAAATTAGAACCATGCACTTTTCCCACCATTTTGTTTCTAGAAAATGATCATTAAAGTTAAAACAATGTTTTAATAAAATATGTAACTGAAGCTGGTCTTAGATATATTGCTAAGCTCTATCTCCCACAACACTACTTACTGTAGAAGAAAAGGAAGACAAAGAACTTCTTATCCCTGCTTAAAAAGAAAGGATCAGGTAGGCAGAAAAACAGAGCCACCGAAATGGCTTCAAGATATCTTCATAAATGATTTAAATGAGGGAGCAGAAGGACAAATTTGCAGATGATACTAAGCTGGCAGGAATAGCTAACACCCTAGACGATGAGCTCAAGATCCAGATGGATCTTGACAAACTTGAACCCTTGGCCCTATCTACGAAAATGAAATTCAACGTAGAAAAAAGTAAGGTTTTACACTTAGTCAAGAAAAACCAAAGGTATAGGTACATATTAGGTGAAACATGGTTTAATAGCAATAACTGTGAGACGTATCTTGGAGTCCTAGTGAACAATCAATTAAATATGAGTCAGCAGTGTTGTCAGGAGCCAAAAAAGCCAATGCAATCCTAGGTTGCATTAACAGAGGGATAGAATCAAGATCACATGAGGTGCTAGTACCACTGTATAAATCCTTAGGAAGGCCACACCTGGAATACTGCATCTAGTTTTGGTCACCACACTATAAAAAAAGATGTTGAGACTCTAGAAAAAGTGCAGAGAAGAGCAACAAAGATGATTAGGGGCCTGGAGACTAAAACATATGAAGAACTGTTGCAGGAACTCAGCATGACTAGTCAAGTGAAGGACCAGGGGTGACATGACAACAGTATTCCAATATTTGAGGGGCTGTCACAGACAGGAAGGGGACAATCTATTTTCCAAAGCACCCGAAGGCCAGACAAGAAACAATGAAAGGAAACTGATCAAGGAGAGATTCAACAAGAAATTTTCTGTCAGTGAGACTACTCAATCAATAGAAAAGATTGCATTCAGAAGTTGTGTGTGCTCCAATGCTGAAAGTTTTCAAGAAGAAACTGGACAACCATTTGTCCAAAATTGTATAGTCTCCTTCTTGAACAGGGGGTTGTAGTAGATGAAGGTTGTCAAACTCACAACGACACATTGTCAAGTGACATATTGCAACTTTTTTTCCCTTTACTAAACTGGGTGTGTGTGTCCAGCACGTGATGCACCCAGTCCGCAGGCCGTGAGTTTGACACCCCTGTACTGGATAACCTCCAAGGTCCCGTCCAACTCTGTTATTCTGTTATATTCTCCAAAGTTAGGGGAAGTGTTTCTTTTGTTGAGATATGATGGATGAATTGTTCCATGAGAGCTAGTTAGGATGGCTTTTTTTGGGTGACTTGACAGCAAAATGAACACTACACAACTGAAGAAGGTATAACATAATAGCAGCAACAGCAGCAGCTCCTCTTTCCAAGATTGCCTACTAATCTTATTGAAGGGAAGAAGACATAGGATGAGGCTAGATCATATCCTGCCCTCTTTTCTATCCTAGTTTACTTTCTGATTATCTGGAAAGAAACACTTCCTCTTCAATGTTCATGTGGTTAGCTCAAGAGATTTACAAATGCAAATTTCTGGTTTTATTGCTTATAGATGAGGTACACATTTACAGTGAAGTTTATTAAACAAGCGATGAACTATCATGAGACAAGGCTGGTATAGAACAATTCATACAGCTGTGGAATAATCTGAAGTTATCAAATACAACTAAGCTTTTCGTGATGATTCATTTTTATCACACTATGGCACACATCTTTCAAATCTTCCACTAAAATCCTTTAAAGAAATAGAGGATAAACTGAAAGACTATGCCCTATGTTTTATTATTATTTCTTTTTTAAAAAATGTTAACATACAATATATCTGATAGCACATTCACTAATGCTTAAATATAAATGGTTATAAATTGTAATTAGCAATAGCAATTAGACTTATATACCACTTCATAGTGTTTTTACAGCACTCTTTAAGTGCTTCCAACAATCTGGGTCCTCATTTTACCAACTTCAGAAGAATGGAAGGCTGAGTCAACCTTGAGTCTCGTCAGGATCAAACTCCAGGCAGTGTGCAAAGTTGCCTGCAATTCTTCATTCTAACCACTGTGCCACAACATCTTAATGAAAAGACCAATGCTGAATTTAAAAAATTGATTGATTATGTGAGTTCACCCAAGTGGGCACCGAATTGATCTACAATGAATATAATACTACATAGCAAGTTTTTGCAGACATCAACAGATCGTCGAATATGATCACAACCACAAAATAAAAAGTGGCCTTTTTTGTCTCATTTTAATTTACAATTTATGAAACGCTAACAGCACCATAATATTCTGGATACATTAAATAAACTTACTTTTCATAT
Source organism: Boaedon fuliginosus (assembly GCA_027560395.1). Lineage (NCBI taxonomy): Eukaryota > Metazoa > Chordata > Lepidosauria > Squamata > Lamprophiidae > Boaedon > Boaedon fuliginosus. Next base: position 159,144 of record JANHGC010009633.1, on the reverse strand, counting down.
ATTACATCAAAGAGTTGTTTTTTTCATTCATAGTCTTGCATTCTATGCAGAACAAACACAGCTAGTTAACATTTGAAAGAATTAAATATTTGAAAGAATAAAAAGAAGCACTCCTCTGTGAGTAAAGAAACACTGTTAATCATGGCTAAGCCTTTATAATCCAGTCTTCACACAAGTTAAAAGTGAAGTAGCTTCAAAAGGTCTCTGATAATCAACAGAACTTGGAATAATTTCTGATAAAATGGGGAGATGTATGTTTTATTACATAGATTTCTTCTCTGTTGTGAAAAGCCCACACAAGAATGAATGTCACTCCCTGTCCTTGTCTGTCTGCTCTTCCACTCTTAAATAAGCTTTATGTTTTAAAGGAACCTATGAAAAGTGTCAATCAATTTCTCAGAGTAGCCTGCCTTCAGCTTCTCTAGAAAACATGTTTAGGGCCAGTTTTATGTAGCGGTGAAGGCACCATGCTAGAAACCAAGAGACCACAAATTCTTGTCCTGTTTTAGGCTCAAAGCCAATGGTGTGACCTTGGACCAGTCTCTCTTGGAAGTACAGTAAGTAAGGGTTTCTGCATGGAGCTCCGCCCCCTTTTGGTTTGGTTTGGCCTGTCACAAGGGGGCGGAGTCCATTCCTCCACCGAGACCAGCATGGCTTACCACTGGAGAATTGTCAGGATTAGTCCAGGCAGCTGCCAAGAGTCAACACTGACTTCAAAGCACAAAATAAATTAATAAATAAAACACGTACCATGTGTATAATTTCTTGTATTTCCTGATTATCATATTAAATGTAATAGATCCATGTTTACCATACTTTGAAAGCTAATAATTTCACTGACAACATTAATTAAAAGTCACCAAAGAAACAGAGAAAACATAGTGCCTTCCAGCTGTGAATCCAAGATTTCTGTGCTTGCAGTCACACGTTTTAGAATGTACTTAACAATTCAGTGTATTTCAACTATAATTTCTTGCACTGTTCTGGCTATTTTATTTTAAGGAACAACTTTTTAGAAGGAATACAAGATTGGAATATTTCTGCCTGTAGCCCTTTGGATCATAGGAAATCACTTCTCCAATATTGATTCAAATGAACCAAAGGGGAGGAAATATTTTGACACTGTCATTTTACATTCTTGGTGAGAACTAATTTATAGCATTAATACTAGACAATTTTAATCCATTTAATTGGGATTTATATAACATAGAAGTTCTTTATATAATACAAAAGTTCTTTTAAAACTTATTAACAATTGAGAATACAACATAAACACACAATACATAAGTATAAAATGACCATTGCTATTTATATCCATTGCCAAATAGAATCATAGTTATAAATTAAGGTTCCCTATTGAAATGGAATGAAGTGTTTGTGCATTCACATGCACCCAGAAAAAACTGGAAAAATTTGTGAAACAGGTGTGTAAGTTTTATACATGGTTGCTTTAACAATCTTTGAGTTTTCTATATCCTCACATATACTTCAGAACTGAGCCTTCAGAGATTTTACTAAATAAGATACTTGGAAAGTACTGTGTAATATTAGTAATAACATGTGTTTTTATTATTACTGGTCTTGGATTTCAGAAATGGTTGAACCATGAAAGCATACTAGAGCTTAAGTGATATTTGTTTTTCCAAAATCCATCCACCAATTGTCATATGAATTTTAGCATTTTATTGTGTGTTTACCCATTCCTGTTCTTTTTCAAAATATGAAGAATGCTGGAAGATCTCTTATATTTTGCAATGCCTACTGACACCTCATCTATCTATAGGGTTATATCCCAGATAAACATTTAACAAGAGTTAAACAAAGGCATTTGGGAATTCCAGAACAATTGTGGTATTTTTGCCTGTGACAATACCAGGTTGGTCTACAAAGATTTCCTAACAGGATGTCCCAATGATCCTGGCATCTTTAATCTTAATCTGCAGGCTACTATTAACTAGCAGGAAAAGGAAATGCAACAGTTGGCCACTGTAGCAACACCAATAAATTCCTACATAAATCTCTTATCAGTACTGATTCTGCATCATCTATAACCCATCTGTCAAAGCATCAATCAATTTAGAGCCCCATATTAATATCCCATTACACAATTCACAACTCCATGGCCAGTAAGAGATCACAATATCTTCCTCACTGCAGATCAATGTAAATCAATCATCCTTAGTACAGAATTCCCCAGAGCACAGTTTTATGATACCCTACCTTCACTCCCCGCCCTAGAGTTCCATGCACAGCACTTTAAGTATTTAATGATATAATCTTTTCTAAAGGGGCCAATATGTGAGTGATTGAGAAAGCCTGCAAGTGGAAACGAAACTTCCCAAGCAGGCAAATAGTGCTATCCTGGCATATTTTTCCTCTTCCAAAGTACAAGAGACAAAGGTCTCCTGAGGATACTTTATACTTCAAAAAGGACATAATGTCCATAGAAATTTTATGGGTGACAACACCAGGTCTTAATAAGTAATTCAGTACAGACTACACATTCAGGGAGAAATACAGATGGAAACAGAAAATGAAACTAGAATGATACCTAAAACAGAAAATATGATAGCATTATTGCAAAAATAATAATATACTTGTCACCAATAGGATCTCTTGAAGTCAGAACTGATCAGAGAGAAATATAAACATGAATTTAATCCTAAACAGTGTTCAAGATCCTGCAACTTCATGGGAGGTAAGAAAGCTTAAATGAGAGGAATTCTTGTAAGATTTAGAACAAGCCAGAAAAAAAGAACACAATAGACAGAAATCACAACTGGAAGAGAAAAAAAAGGAGCAAGAACAACTTTTCAAAACCAATTCCGGCACTGAAAAGTTAAACAAAGTCAAACAACAATTAGACTTATTGGAAATGGAAGAACTCCAAAATAAGGTAAGATAAATCAAACAAAACCACACTGAAAACACAAACAGACCAGAAAATGTCTCGGGCATCAAATCAGAAAAAAAGAAAGACCAGAGGACAGTAACAGCAATAGAGAAAGGAGAATAAATGTTACTGCAATTGTTGAACTTTTTATTTATTAAATTTATATGCCCCCATCTCATTTAGAGGTGACTATAGGCAGTTTACAACCAAGTAAAGCAATAATTGTTGTAAGCCGCCTCGAGTTCCCCTTGATCGGGGAAGAGAGGCGGGGTATAAATAGAAATAAATAAATAAATAAAATAAAATATGGAGAAAAAATAATCTACTAAATTGGTTTGCTAATTATGGGTGAATTTAAGTCACTGACTCTTAGCCCACCCCACAGGGTTATATTGTTATAGGAGACAAAGAGTACTAGATACGTTCATTCCCTTAAGCTATATGTTAAAAAAGCAGGTTAAAAATATAATAATACCACTTAAACGCCATCTGCATTGACAAAGTCACCACTAGTCAATTGCAATGAAATAGAGGAGCCTCGGTGGTGCAGTGGTTAAATGCAGCACTGCAGTCTCTGCTGACTTGTTCAGCAGGTTGTCAGATCG
>JANHGC010009633.1:130037-143925 GCA_027560395.1 Boaedon fuliginosus | reverse complement strand
ACACATTCCCAAGTTCACAAGAGACAGCTTCCAATCCATTCATTATTCTTTACACTTGCCCCCCCCAAATCTGCCTTAAAATGTGTTATCTATAATTAGACTACAACACTGAATTCTGACAAATGCAAAATAAAGTGGAAAATATTGTTTTCATTGATTTGGAAACTATGCCAAAAATGATACCGCGTAAAACTGTACTTGATTTTTATTTATTTTTTTGGAAATCGTATCATATCAGTGATTCATATTATGCTTATAGACAAGTAAATTCAAGCATTCCTGTGGCTTGATTCTGAAAGAGTTTTCTGACAATACTTGCTCATATTCATAACTCAACATATTGAACAAGTAGTATTTCAGCAAAATTTCTTCTGATAACTTTTCTGAACCTGAATGTTGACTCCATCTCAATACCACCCATGAAGATCTCTACCTATATAATAACAATTGTTTTCTATCAGATTACAAGTTACTACTCATATATTTATATTTTGTTGTTCCTTGACCACCCATCTCTCTTAATGAGGGACTCTAGGCAGGGTACAGAATAAGCCTGTACATAAAATATAGAGTTTGAGGAGTCCTTGGAGCTTGGTTGTTTTCTTGCACTCATTTCATCACCCAAACTAGCTAACATCATCAGTGCTAGCAAACAACCAAGCTCAGAGAAATCCAAGGTCCCTCATTTCAACCCTGAGCTACAAATATTCTCCTTTATTGGTAGAGTTTGTACATCACAAAACTCTGTCCGTATTTCTAATTAATGAAATCACATGAAAATCGAGAATCCTAGCCTCTAGAGATACTGCTCTTCATCTTGTAAGACTACATCCTATTTAAGGAATAATTTCACATCTCTTCAGAATGGCACTTTCTTCCCCTCTCTGCCATTTTTATTTATTTATTTGTTCAATCTTTTCAATTCAGTTCAGTGTTAAGACGTAGACATTTCCCTCTCCTGACTCTGAAGCTTAGGTTTAGAAATCTGCTTTTCTCAGCTTCTCTTTTTAATGATTTTGGCCTCAAAAGAATTTTTTTCAAGAGGGGTGGCTGCTCATTATACTGAACACACACTCAATTTTTGTCTAGCATTTGGAAAGTCAATTATATGATACTCAGTGCAATGCTCTAGATAATCCACAACCTCCTGCTGCCTTTTTAATCTTAATAACTTTTTAAAGGAAAAGGCACTATGATGATATTTACTTTAAAACAACGTTATTTATTAGCAGAAGACAGGAAGTATTGATTTCCCTTGCCTTCTTATCCTCTTTCTCAACTTGCAGAGATGCCTAACTCTCTTGTGTTCAAATTTCTTTTTATCTTGTTGTTCTGGTCATAAGGGCTCCTTCTCACACTCAAAAGATATGGGCATAACCCTTTTCAGCTCTTATAGCTTCCACTAACGCCTGCTCATCCAATTAGATTAGAAAACCTCACGGAAAGTACAAAGGTGTTTGTGGTTCAGCTATTAAGCTACATCACATATCATTTAGGGGAAATTTATATTGGCTGAATCCTCTGAGAATGGGACAGCATTTAATGGTGGGATTGTAAATATAATCCACCTAGAATACAAGAGGTTGTATTATTCTGATTGTGACTTGATGTGTATTTTCTAGTCTGACATTATGGTCTCTCTTTTTTAACTGAACAAAATTCTGAATTTTTAAAGTAGCCTAAACTTTAACTTATAATATTTGATCCATCCTAAGTTAAAAGCAAAGTCTACCTTTGTTTGTAAAGGTTCCTCATAGCATAAAACTATGGGTTTTTTTAAAGTGCCTTTCCAAACTTGGTTTCATTCAAAGGGATTTGACTGAAGCTGACGCTTCCTAATCATCCAGACTTTTCTGCTGAAGAAAGCCACAAAAAAATGTTAAAATTTATGTAGTGTTTTTTTCCCTGGGAGTTACCTCCTGAACTATACATTTCTAAAGATGACTTTTCAAAGATGTAACTTCTTTTTGCTAAGCTTCTATTTCAGCTTCAGAGAATGCCTACCATGGTGAAATGCTGAATTAAGTTAAGTAAACAAGTTAATGTTATACATTTTCAAGTTAAACATCCTTGTAAGGAGAAATAAAACCTATAACATTTACTTCCCCCTGCAAGGTTGTTTAACTTACCTCTACATGAGAATGTGTATTTTATGTCTACATTTGAAATATTTCCTGGCAGGATCTTTAGTCATTAAGTTCCATCTTAACTTCTACAAGTAGCAAAAGTTGTAATGATAACAATAATACTAACAGTGTAACAATAACAATATTAATAATACATAAATAAATAAATGAACAACATTAATTATTATAACAACAGCATTACTAATAATTAATAAAAAACAAGAAACAAAAGGGGGAAGAAACCCATGTAAGAAAGTTGGGAATGACATTAAACTTAAAACTGAAGAGCAATGTAAAAGTTAAGATCATTACAAGCTTGACTGAACATAACAGGCTTTATTGCACAGTCAACTGTACCTCCCTGAAAGGGAGTTCCACCATGTTATTAACTCTACATGGCAACAAATAATAGAAGTAGCTTATTTATTTGGCTTATGCTCAATAGAAGACTCCAAAGTATAAGCACAAGTGGCTGGAATCATCATGCTCAGCTGCAGCTTAGATGATTCTTGGACAATAACTAAGTGTTGTAAAGTATTCATCTCTACTCAAGTGGAAAAGGGGAACATGAATTCGGTGTCTAAAGTGCTAAAACATGTCTGAAACTCATTCTGGCAAGGCAGAGATCACCTACATATGACTTCACAAAAGCAAACACCCAAAACACCCATCACGGTTCTCTATGCAACAAAGAGACATCTTTTTCACATACATCAGGCAATGCAATACAGTTGTCAAAAAAAATTATATTGTAATGCTGTCAGGAAGCAGCAGTTTTACTTAACAGTCATTCAGATTTATTGAATGAGTATTTTACATCTAGCATTCTGTTGGGTGACCTGAGAGCATATGTTGTATAGGGAGAAACAACTGAACAATATGCTGTGTCTGGTATGCTTGCATTAGATTTTGAAAACTTTTTTTTTTAAATGTACAGAATGTTACAGCACTCAGAAGATCTGGAAACCACAACACCCAAAACATGATGCTATGAGGTCTGAGTCGTCTTTAGCTTTACTTTAAAAAAGCACAATAAAAATTCAGATGTAGATGGCTATAATACAAATATATTACTTGATCTACCAAGCCATGGGTTGTCTAAGAAAAATGCTATGATAACAGAAAAGAGAAGGTATATTTGCAATATTACAAGTGATTTTCATGAAATACAGACCTCAGGAGGACATGACGGGACAGGACTAAACACTTATATGTTCATTTTTCTAATAAATTTTCATAACTGGCATTTCATCACAATTGTACATTTTTGTTTCCAGCCTCTACAGAAAACAATATATCTGGCAAGGACAGGACAAATCCCAAGAGTTTTTCTTTCTCTGAAACACACTATTACTTCTACAGTAGCTATTAAACATTAACCTCCTGGGTCAATTGTTGAGGAACTTTAATAAGTTTGAAAATGACAGCTCAAGTGCAAAATGAGGAAAAACAACTGCATATGACTGCTTAAAAAATGATGAGAGATAGATATCATATCATATGTGCGCAGACAGAAACAGAGTTGTAAACAAATGTGGGCAAAGAAATTAAGGCGAAGTTAAGATTAAAAGGGCAGAAAAAATGCAAAGTGATATTGAGGGAGATAAAAATTGTTTATCAAGAGGAGGAGGATTGAACAAAAAACCCTCGGAGTGAGTAGAATTAGAAATAAAAATTATTAACTGATCTGTGATGAAACTGAAGTGATGGTATGTTGGAAGGAGCGTTTTGTTTATTTATGTTAAGGGGAGTCCTATTATGAACAGCAACACTACAAACTAATTGTAGAGGCCATAGGGAATGTCCATGAAAACAGGAAAAGAGCTGCTACAAAGGCAATGGTCAGATAAACAAGACCAAGCCTGTTCCAGGCCTTGATTTACAACAGTTCATTTAGTGACCATTCAAAGTTATGTCACAGAAGAAGTGACTTATGATCACTTTTCACACTTCTCTATGGCCCTTGCAACATCCCCATGGTCAGCTGAACAAAATTCAAGCACTTAGCAACTGACTCATTTATGATGGTTGAAGTATCCTGGGGTCATGTAAATTACCATTTGCAATTTTCTGATAAGCAAAAACAGTGGATAAGACAAATTCAATTAAGAACCATGCTACAAACTTAACAACTGCAGCGATTAACTGAACAACTGTGGTAAAAAAGGTCATAAAATGGGACAAAACTCACTTAACAACTGTCTCACTTAGCAACAGAAATTATCAGCTCAATTGTAGTTGTAAGTCAAAGACTGGCTATATAATAAAATTAAAACATGCAGAACAATGAAATACATCCTTGGTGAATTATTTAATACTCAAAGAGGCAGGACAATGGGGATGTGTTGTGGATACTATGTGGTCTGCTCCATAAATATTTGTCAAAATAAGTGAAAATGACTATGTATAGTAATAAGTCCGGTTTGTTACTGGATGTGAGAGAGATCTATGTCAGGCAATTGAGTGCAATAGGAATGGGTACTTAAGAAATGTGTGTGGGAAAACAAGAAAGGATTAGGTCAGGAATGAATTGATTCTGGATGTACGTGAATACAAAAATGAGTGATCTTGTGTGAAAAAAGGTATATTGAGCAGGTTGGTGATGTAGAGAGAACAAATGAGGATCAAATCACAAAATAAATATACAAAGGGAGTGTGAATGGGTGAACCAAGAAAGTAATGGGTGATTGGAACTGATGAGATTCTGAAAAAGACAGAGTTGAGAAGTTTAAAAAAGACAATGTATGAAGTGGTGTAGGGATGGAATAGGAACAAAGATGGCTTGCCAAGATAAAAACAACAGCCAGTTTAATCTAAGTGGTTAAACCACCAGGCTAGAAAAGAAGAGACCATAAGTTCACCTTAGCCATGAAAGCCAGCTGGGTGACTTTGAGCCAGTCACGCTTTCTCAACTCAAACAAACCATCTCACAGGGTTGTTGTCATGGGGAAAATAGAGAGAAAAGAGATAGGTGTATTGGATATGTTTGCCGCCTTGGGTTAGTTGTAAAAATAAATTTTTTAAAAAAAAAATATAAGATAGGTAATGATGCTGCTGTAAACTAGATTATGATATATTTTCTTTTTTAAAATTTTACTTTCTTTTAATTGCTTTGGCTAACTATTTCTTATTCTCTTTTTTGTGCTTATAACATTGTTTATCCGAAACAATGCAGGAATTTGTACTTTAATGTTGTAGAATGCTACACATAAACCAAATAACACCAGGGAAAAAAAAGATAGGAAAATAACAAACTGGAATGGAGAGCTGCATAATTATAGATGAGAGTTAGTTTATTTTAATCTCAAGCCTCTTAGAAAAAAAGCTTTAGTGTCCTGAATAGTTCCAGCATATTTTACTCTTCTAATTCTCTTCCAGTGCCCTAGATTAATCAAAGCTGTAACCCCTGTTGTCTTTGCAGTACAATTCAGAATGTGCCCCTGGCCAAGAATGATGGAAAAGTCAACAGGAATTAAATTTCAGTGCAACTGTTTACTCTACTGTGGCCTGCACTTATTGAAATGTTATCCATGGTTTTGTGTGACTACTGCAGTAAGGAATTCAGCAGGCTTGTGATATTTTTAATGATTGCATTCTCACCTAAAAAAAAAAAATCTACGGGAAGAAAAAGATTATACATTGAATTTAGTATCATGAAAATCTCAAGCCTCTAAAATGTAGGGGATTTATGTTAAAATATTTTTTTTTCCCCTCAGGAAAAAAAACAAATTTTATTATGACTTTTTTTCTACCATACAACAATCTGCTGACAAGATCATCATGCACACTAAAAAAACCTCACAGCTGTCAAAGTCTTTAAGACTATTCCAATCTCCAGACCAAGGATTTTTTTTAGAAGTAGAATTATAATTTGCATCTTTTCAGAGATATTACATATTATATGTATGCCCATGTTATGCAGTTCCAGAACTGTTCAATAGAACTTTTAAAATTAAGTGTCTCTGTGTTAAACTTGTATTTATATTGTTGTTATTCTGATTTTTATTACCCTATTCTTCTCATACAAACAAGTATTCAAATAATTCATATTCAAAATTGTTTTGTTCACTCAACGACTGACACAAAGGGATATGTAGCAATAAATGTAATGTAATTGTTGCAGATTAATAAATACAATTGCTACTCATGAGGGATTAAAGTAGGCATCTTGTACTCTTAGAGAAAACCACTTTCTTCATTAGCAAAGTAAAGAAAACCTGATTACCAATACAGAATGATTAAGGTTGACTCAGCCTTCCATCCTTCTGAGGTGGGTAAAATGAGGGCCAAGATTGTTGGGGGCAATATGCTGATTCTGTAAACCACTTAGAGAGGGCTGTAAAACACTGTGAAGTGGTATATAAGTCTAAGTGCTATTGCTATTACACAATTAAAATTATAATAATTTCCTTTCATTGTCATCAGTGCTACACTTTGGGGGAACATAAGAGCACATCTGGAACACCTGGATTATTAACGAAGATTTAAGAAATTATCAGTAATTTAATGCAGGTGTCCCCAAACCTGGGCAGCAGACTGGCACTGGCCCGCAGCATGTTGGAAACCAGGCAACCCAAATGAGTGAAGCCTCATCTGTGCATGCGTGGGATGCAGGGAACACATGAAATCATGCCTCTCCAGTCTGCGGAAAAACCTCTCTCCATGGAACCGGCCTCTGGTGGTTGGAGGTTGCTGATTTAGTGTTCGTTATAGCACTGATTTGGGGTTCACTATTAAAGCGAAGAAATCTTAGGGTTATTTCTGCCAGCTAAATGCTGGTAGCACAGGAGTTGATATGATACAGTTCCTTCTCTTTAAGATTACACTTCAGTTCTGCTGAATGCTAATCAATTAATATCGTATAAATATATGCTTTAAAATATTTATTTGCTAGAAAATACCAAATTTTTTTATGATGTGAAGAATTCCTTCAACCTTTATTTCTGTATATAAGAATTTTTCAAAGCTGATAAAATATTGGTAGTATATTTTACAGTACCTGCTGTTGCTGAAGATGGGCAAGATCCGCAGCACCGATTTCCACCGAAGGGGTCTCTCCGTTTGGTCTTATTTCACGTAGGGTGCAATCTAGTAAGGAGTTGACAGTGCTTGCTCCATTCTGAAGGGCTGAACCATTACTTTTTGTCTCAGTTCCAGATTCTTGCATCATGACTCAAAAACCTGGAATAATTTAATAGAAGAAAGAAAAATAATAAAGTCGATGGTAAAACACTTCACTTGCTTTACAGCTTGCTACAATTAAAAATATTTGCTGCCTCTCTTCATATGATTTATATTTTCATTATTAGTTTAGGCATAAGTTACATTGATCTATTGGTAATTCTGCAACATTTTAAAAATGTATTATTCATCTAAATAGGGCAATATTTGCTCAACAAGTTCTTTTTCTGTCAGACTGAATTCAGATGCACAATCACAAATACATTAAGATTTATAATTCAGTTGCTTTAACAATACTTCAACATTTTTCTTGAATTGTGTAAATCAGTTTTAATAATATATAATGGTTAATTTTTTTTAATATAGGTAGTCCTTACAACAGTTCATTTGGTGACCGTTTGAAGTTACAACAGGATTTTAAAAAGTGATTTATGACCACTTTTCACACTTATGACTGTTGTAGTATGCCGATGGTTACATGATCAAAATTCAGATGCTTGGGAACAGACTCATATTTATGATGGTTGCAGTATTCTTTTTGCAACCCTTTTGCAACTTTCTGACAACGAAAGTCAATGGGAAAGCCAGATTCACTTAACAATCGTGTTACTAACTTAACAACTTCAGTGATTCACTTAACAACTATGGCAAGAAAAGTGGTAAAATGGAGCAAAACCCACTTAACAAATGTTTCACTTAATAGAAGTAGTCATAGAATTGGGCTCAATTGTGGTCATAAGTCAAGGACTACCTGTATTTTTAAATAAATATAACCATTTGATTTGAGTAGATGGCTCATGGCAGGATAAACCTGAGTAAAGTTACAAAAGTTTTTTTAAAAATTGCAAAGTTCACTCATGATAGGCTGAAATAACAATCAATCCCGTTCTTTGTACTTTAACCTGCTTGGAATCCTAGAGGAAACTACTTTTTTCCATCAGAAAAGTAATAGATATCTAATTGCCAACAGAGACAATCTTCTTTTATAATGATGAGTGTTAATTATTCTTTGGAGTAAAGTGAGTACATTTACATGTCATTAATCTAAAACATTTAGATTATTAATCTGCATTCAAGGATTTATGAATGACATAGTCTTGCTTGAGAAGAACTTCAGTAAGGGCTTTGATCAACCTTTGACAAAGGACTACTCTGGGCTTACTATTAAAGAAGAGAAAACGTCTTCAGCCCATTTCTACCAGTACATTAGTAGTGCAGGAGATGATATAATGTAATTCTTTCTTTTGCTTCCTAAGCAATAGTTGAAACTCTTGAGTATTATTTTGCACAGAAACATCCCACTGAAAACAGAGACTCTTGGGTGCCAGTGCATCCCAATGCACATTCTTAGATAACCACAATATAGCTACCCCTCCCTCAAGCAAGGGAAGGACCCATAGTATATAGTATATATTCCCTCCAGACCAGTAAAATGGAAGCAAGGGATCTCTGTAGAAACAACCCCATGCAATCAGCAAGGGATCCATTGACAATTTTCAAGGTATGGTGTATTCAGAAGATTTAGGAACTCTTCTCTTGAATCACATTCTGGAATTTCCACTTTACTCAAAAACACAAACTGCTTATGATTTAAATTACTCCTTCTAATTCTAGACCCATGATGGCATGCGTACAGTTTCCAGTTGCTCTTCTGGTTTCTGGTGTGCCGTTCAGCTAGTTTCTGTGGGCATAGGAAAATGACCCCAAAACAGCCTGAAAACACTTCTCAAAATGGCCAAAAAAACCCGACCCAAAAACAGGCCGTTTTCAGGCCAAAAATGCCCCCCAGACAGCCTGGAAATGGCGTGGAAAATGCCCCCCAAAATGGCCAGAAACGGCCAAAAAACAGGTATGTGGGCACCGCCAGCTGGTCTTCAGGTTTCCAGTGCTCCAGCATGCGTACATGCATGCGCATGAACGCACATTCTGGTTTGGGCACTCAGTGCCAAAAAGATTCGCCATCATTGTTCTAGACCCTTTATTTTCAGAGTACTGTTGGATTTAAAAAAAAAAACAGTCAAGTATTGACTGTGCATACTGTTGTTCTCTTTATATAAGGCTACCAAAATGTCCAGCTGGGGAAAAAAATACAAATGAGGAATTTCAGTAATAACAGTTGAAGTATAAGCAAGTGCTTTTTTGGGAACCAATCAGAGGCCTCTTCCCACCCAATCTCATCCAACTGTCAACAAAAACAGAACTGATAAGTTTTATTTGTTCATCCAAGGTTACTCCATAACAAGATATGTCTGTATATCACTGTAAAATCTTTACATAATATAATGCAAGTTTCACCCAAAAGTGAGTTTTGTAAAAATGGTTTAATATTTTTTTTGAAGTTGGTAGAGGGAAAAAAAATTGAAATTGCTAATCATTGTGGCTACAGGTAAAATATAGGCAAAAAATAACATTTTACTCAAGTTGAATGCTCTTTTCTTGGCAACAATACAGAAATGATTTGCCACTGTCTTTTTCTCAGATATTTTGATTTCAAAATGTAGTCTACAACTCTGGATTTCTCCTGTCCAAATATTAATGAAATCAGATAATACTTAATGTTTTGAGATAAGCCAAATTTTGCTAAGTGCACTCATTGCAGTGACAAAAATAAATATGCTAGAGAATGAATAGGATGAGAAAGAAATAATTGATGTTTTTCTTTAAAGCATTTGATATCTTGGTTGTCAAAGAATAAGAAACATAATCCAGAATGGATTATTTTTTCATTGAAATACTTTATTTCCCTTCTTGGCATAGTATTGACCCATCAAACATGCTTTGTTATATTTCTGAATAAAATTATTGCAAAAATTTAAATTCTGAACTATTGGTATAGTTATAATAAATCTTTTTCAAGGAAGCTTGAAGCAAATTTGTGTCAAAGCAATGTCTCCTTTTTTCATCTTCCTGAATGATTCAAACTATCAGGTAAAACTAGTTTTATTCTTAAATCTGACCAATTAAGTCCATATAAATTAATTTGGTTGATCAATCATTTTATATCAAGCAGGATAAATGTCCTTAAAGAAGTTGCCCAATCATTTAAGAATGTTTAATTTAAACACAGATTTATGCAAAATATTTCTATTTCTATGAAAATAATGCAAAAGCAAATGATTTAATAACGTGAGTTAGTAAAGGAATATTTAACTATCTCTGCCAGAAAAAAAGCCAACCATAGTTTCTTCGGATGGTGAGATGGGCATCACGTATATTTAATAATAAAATAAAACATATAATTCTGTTAGTCAGGAAACAAAAATTTACTCTTCATTTTAAAATAACTCTCATTTGGCTAACCAGTGGGCAGTAGCCACAGTGTTAATCATTGTCAAATCATTAACAGAAAACAATATCTGTAGCTCTGGACTGAACAAGGAGTTCCTTTATATTCTCTGAGTTTGGTTGTTTTCTTACAGACATTTTATTACCCAACTAGGTAACAACATCAGTATTAGAAGGGACCAATGATGTTATTTACTTGTTCATTAAATATCAGCTGAAAAATAACCAAGCGCAGAGAACACCAAGGACCCCACACATCATGTTATCTCTTCTCAGACAATTAGTTTCTACTGAAGGTAGAAGTAGACAGAAAGTGGGGAGTGTTCCGGAGACTAAAAAAACTCAAGATGGCAGCCACAGCAACATAGTCAAATGCTTTTTGGATTCTACCCTTCCCTTATTTTTCTGCAACAAGCAATTACTGAATGACAGCTATTGATTTGAACTGTCCCCACCCTATCATCAGCTATCATCTTTGTCAGAGCTGCCTCCAACAGTAAAAAATGGGTTCAGAAATGAATAAGCTGCATTACCCCACATCCCTTGAACTCTCTAACCCTGCTAGGAAAGTCCATGCATGCTATGAGGCCTTTGGATGCAAGTAGCGTTATGTCAGCAAGCCTCTATAAGGAACAAAAGGTGACTCGCCTCTTTCTCTTATGCTGTCATGTTTTGTTTTGTGTTGGTTTATCAATCAACTGAGTCAGTCAATTGGGTAGATGTATAGTAGGGAATGCAGCGCAATGTTATTTTAACGTGGGTTTTGCTCTTTGTTGTTTTGTTTTAAGTATCCAGTTATTTATTTTATTTTATTTATTAGATTTATACCCCGCCTCTCTTCACCCCTTCCAGGGGAACTCGAGGCGGCAGTTATACTCCTAAAACAACAACTTCTGCTCCTTTTTAGGACAAAGCAGTTCCAGTACTCCGTATGATGTGAACCGTGTTCTATGTGTCCCCTTTTGACCATTTTTATGTGGTAAACCTCTGTGGACAATGCAGTACAGTGGTTATGGACATCATAGCAACAAATTCAAGGCCAATCAAGCGAAGAACAGAATTCTCCATATGGGCATAAGGAAAAACAGAGACAAAAAATACAGATTTCATCCTATTGGACCACACGGTTTTCAAGTATCTTTTGAATGGTGGAAATGTGACATTAAAGACATTCACGTGCTAAAATGCATTCTGAAATAACAAATCTGTTGGATCAAGCAGATTTTTTAAAATATTTTAGAGGGTTTTTTAGAAAAAGATCTATAGAAGCCTTTTCTGCACTTTTACCAAAAATATACTATGAAGGTTCTATACTACAAAGGAAAAGGAAAAAGATAATTATCCTTCATCAGATTAGATGCGTCTCTTTCCAATGTCATTATCAATCATTAGCTTTCAAAACTAAACTCTAGGGAAAATATTAATTTATGTATTTATTTACATATCTAACTGCTGGGGATTTAACAGAATAACAGACTTGAAAGGGACCTGGGAGATCTTCTAGTCATGAGCCATGGTGGTGCAGTCGTTATAGTGCATTATTGCAGGCTACTTCTGCTGAGTGCCGGCTGCCTGCAATTTGACAGTTCGAATCTCACCGGGTTGACTCAGCCTTCCATCCTTCCATTTATTGTCGATGCTTTTTATGATCCGACTCACTGCTCAAGCCGAAAACCCATCTCAGACAAAGGGTTGTCCAATCTCTTCTTAAAAACCTCCGGTCATGGAAAACCCACAACTTCTGAAGTTGTTCCACTGATTAACTATTATGTCAGGAAATTTATCCTTAGTTCCAGTTTGTTTTTCTCCTTGGTTAGCTTCCATCAATGCTCTTGTCCTGCCTTCAGGTGCTTTGGAGAATAGGTTGACCCCCTTCTTTGGGGGTTAGATATTGAAAGACTGCTATCATGTCACCCCGTCCTTCTTTTCATTGAACAAAACATACCCAATTCCTGCAACAGTTCTCCGTATGTTTTAGTCTCCAGTCCCCTAATCATCTTTATTGTTCTTCTCTGCACTTTTTCTAGAGTCTCAACATCTTTTTTATATTGTGTTGATCAAAATTGGATGCAATATTCCATGTTTGGTCTTCCTAAGGCATTATGAAGTGGTACTAACACTTCATATGATCTTGATTCTATTTAACATAAGCTTTAGATAGAATTGGAAATGATGCAAATTAACAAGCAAAATAATACAGAGGTTAAAAACTTTTTTAAAATTTTATTTTCATGTGCTTTTGTATTTGACTGACTTAATAGAGGGAGACTTTTTAAGTCTCTAAAGACAATAGCTCCAAAAGAAAGATAACTCTATTACTTTACAGTAATACTGTAGTAAGTAATGAAAATAACAACTAGAATTTTGTCATATGAGACTTCACAAAGGCCAGGCACAATGCATATTTGCTGTTATGCAAGTCCCACCCTCCTCTACTGAATTTTCATAATTATAACAGAAAGGCGTAAATTTTCTAATGCATGGCAGCTCAAAAAGTAATCAAGGGAATGAGCCTGAGGGCTATTTTAATGTATGCAAAGCTAGTGACCCACAGTAAATGGGAGGTAGGCTTCAATGAATGCAAAGTAATGCACACATACTAAAGACCTGGTCTGATGAGGGACGGCTAAAATTAACACCCAATTAATTTCCAAATTGACAAACAAATGAAACCCATAAATCTACTTTCTCATTAATTTTCTTGTGGTATAATTTAAAGCAGTAATATGAGGGCAAAACTGAGCATTATCCATCATAAATATCAAAAAAGATAGCACTGTAACACCATAAATTATGCATATTACCTGTTGTTAAAAATGATTAATGTATTATCAACTTTATCACACACTGTCTATGTCTAGACATATCTGAAATCTGAAATTTCATTTAGTACTTCAAAAGAGATGGAACGGATTGAATGGTGCATTTCCAGGCTAAAGTAGTTTCTCCAGCTACTTATTTGAGAATTTCAGGATTGAAATTGGCTTCATTCCAAGCTTAGGGTCAATTGAGGCACATACTGGGGAAGTGATTACTAAAACTCAAAGAGAACTGAAACAAATCATTATATCCTAAAGGCATCCTTAGCTGCTGGCCTAAAGACTAGCATTTATGTGGGGTCCTTGGTGCTATCTGAGCGTGATTGTTTTCTTGCAGACATTTCATTACCCAATGTGCCTCGGTGGCGCAGTGGTTAAATGCAGCACTGCAGCCTATCTCTGCTGATTTGCTCAGCAGGTTGTCAGATCGAATCTCACCAGGCTCAAGGTTGACAGCCTTCCATCTATCTAAAGGTC
>JANHGC010009633.1:75968-88715 GCA_027560395.1 Boaedon fuliginosus | reverse complement strand
CCCCCCCCCCCCCCCCCCCCCCCCCCCCCCCCCCCCCCCCCCCCCCCCCCCCCCCCAGAGCTACATTCAAAGTATAAGATGCACCCTAATTTTTAGCCTCTTTTGGGGGGGAGGTGCATCTTATACTCTGAAAAATACGGTAAGTAACATCATCACTGTTAGAAGAGGTTTGTTCTCTGTTTATGGACAAATGGCCTACAGAGGCAAACAGAGATCAAATCCCACTCCCCTCTAGCACTATCTAGTTGGGTAATGAAATGTCTGCAAGAGAACAACCAAACTCAGAGTACCCAGGACCCCAGAGTTCAACCCTGAGTTCCAAATATTCTCTACTGTTGGTAATGTCAACCATCGAGATCAGGGGTTTCAAACTGATGGCCCACAGGCACGATACGTTATGCGCAGGACACGCCCACCCCAGCTCCGTGAAGGGGGGGGGAAATGTCATGAAATGTCACGTGACAGCAACGTAACACCGCGAGTTTGACACCCATGATCTAGATAAAGTATAAGGAAAGCGAGAATGGCTCAAGTCCACTTTCACTCAACACCAGAGGGTGGACTTGAAACTGATCTATCTTAATCCCAAAAAGCAGACCATGAAACAGATGTGGCTTAATCCTGTTTCAGAGTTTATTGACACAGCCTAAAAATTGGGTTCGTTATTAAGGCTGACACAAAACATCACTTTGAATTTGTTATGTAAGGAAGAAGGTTAACTTCTAAGCACCATGATCCAAAATTGTTGATGGCCTGGATTTTAACTGGAATTCAGACTGAGGAAAGGGAAAAGTCTCTTTATTTGTATGTTCTTTTTTTAAAGGATCCATGCATGTTTACCATACTATGCTAAATCATCACTACCACCTCTTTTTTTTCCTAGAATGATGACATGTGACATGTTGGGTTATATGGAGGATATCATGGTCTCAATCCAATGAGTTGCTTATACTTTATAATACAACTAAAATAGACACAAAATACTGAAATCACAACTGATGTTTCTTATTTGTCACACCAGTACAATGATACTAAGTTCTAATGTTAATGAATCATGAGAAACATAAAATATAGCCTGAAAAATTACTAAGCAAATTTAAATGTTGGAGCACTTCCTACAAGAAAACATTAATGTATTTTACTTCAGAAATACACAGACACAAAGATAAAATATCAAAATTAAAATATATATATAAAAAAAATAAACAGATATAGAGAAAACATTTATGTTCACTAATAGTACAAGAAGCGGCTGTTTGGGTATAGTGGTGAGGTCACCAGACTAGTAGTGAGACCATGAATTTTAGTGCCAATTTAAGCATGAAGTTTTCTGGACGACCATGATACCAGTTGCCTCTCTTAATCCAAGGAAGAAGATGACAAAGGCAAACCACTTTCAAACATCTTGCCAAGACTCCTGCAGAGAGTAATCCAGACTGTTGCCAGGAGTTAAGACTGATTCAAAAGGACAAACAAACAAAATTAATAACACTCTAGAGATAGTCTACAATACTAATTAGCAGAAGATTCAGAACTGATCATGTTCTGCACATATTATGTAATTAATTTACAGGAGTTGCTGGCCTATAATGAGTAATGGATTGCAGCTTAGATGGCTTCAAAAGGATGCAAATTCCTGGAGGTCTATGCAGTGTCCAAGCTGAGATGCAGAAGCATCCAGTAATGCATTAGCAGCTATGGACAAGAATCTTCATATCCTGTTTGCAGAAGCACATGGCTAACAATTATGAAAACAATAATATATATCATAGGTGAGCTTTTGCACTGAGAAAGTAGCATTTTTCTTGCGTTCTCAGCAACACCCGGAAATGAGAAAACACGAAGTTAGAAGTTCTAAGGAAACTTTGCATGAAGTTTTCATTTCAAAACATGCTTTCATTTCAGAAAACCATGTAATTATTCTATATGGCAGCTGGGAAGTGAACACATTACATAATCAAAGACATAAAAATATTTTCTTGCTTCTGTTTCCAAGCCTTGGACTGGAAGAACAAAGTTTTCAAATAAAATAAGGCACTGGAAATAATGTTCTATGAAGGAATATGGAAGACTTAACTAATGAACTAATAGGAAAATGAGCACCAAATACTGGACAATAACTAAGTGCAGTGTTTGTTTGCTGTATAATATTAAAAAGGTGGAGGAAAGAAGCAACGATATGGTATTGCTCAACCTTTTCATACTGTTCACCCAGGAAATGACTAATCTGGATGTTTATAGGCAACAGTACAGAACTATTTTTGGTCATGAGTTGTTGTCAAAGACAAGATTTCCAAAAGCCTAATAATAACCTTTGGCTAACAAAAATCTCTTACAGCATACCAGTGTCCCAAGGAAAAATGGTGTTTCCTTTCATGGTTGGTTAACAATGAAATAAACTAACAACCTACCATGGAAGCAAGTGCAAAATAAATACAATCAAACCAGTTTCTTCCTTTTCATGCTTTACAAGCTGTTTTAGTGTGTTTTAGGCACTGATTTTATGCCTACATATATTGTACGACACAAATGCAAGAAATATACTTAACCTGAACCACCTATTGATTACTACTGCACTATTAACACTTGGAAATAAAGGTTAAACAGCCAATATTTTTATGTTTTGTTTATTCAGAATGCTTGTCTTACATTAACATGAAGAAAAGGGGGAAATTTACATTTAAATACCTTACATTTAAATATCCTTCAAAATATTTAAGGGTTTTTCTGTCAATGTACAGGAAATATAAAATTAGAGAAGAACATGTAAAGAAAAACTGATGCAAAATTTAGGATTTGCATACCCAGCTGGTTTAGCCAGGACTGATGAAGCTGATATATTTAATTTTAAAGACTGCCTGGCATCTTACTAACATCACCTAAGAATATTTGATGTATTCTGCAACTTTTCTGTTTCTACAACTTTTTTGTTTCCTAAATACATGCCTACCTAAAACTACAGAAATAGATGACTATATTACAACTTAATTGCAAAACAGTATATGGAGACTTGTGATAAATTAGATGATTTTTAAATATGGCAAGAGTACCAGAAATGTTTTTTTATTTATCCAGAGGCCTGCAATGCTGAACGTTGAAAAGACACTTCCACCCGCTGTTAATCCCAGCTCCTTCAGGGAATGCTCAGTAAGATAATGAATCCTTTAAATGTTACATCTTGCATCTTGCACTATTGTGGTGCACCAACTCTCCACATCAAACAATCATCAGGACTATTACAAAGTGGGCTTATAAGAGAGTGGCTGAAAAGGCACTGTGTGAAAAGAAGTGGAAAATTAAAGCTGAGGCAGACGAAGAAAGAGCTTAATTTACTGGCATGTACAGTATGCAAATGAGATTACTCTCAGTTTAACTGCATCATTTATGTCCATAATAACGGCATCATCATTACAGGGCTCAAATTAAATTACACCATAATTAGCATATCAAAGTGATTGGTTAAAGTTTAAAACAAATACCCAATTTTGTTAATGAACAGCTGTAATTGTCATGTACACTTCAATGAAAACTCCCTAAACAAATATATGTTTTAGAACAGAGAAAAGATTTTCAAGACGACATGTCTGTAGATGAGGGGAATTACCTCTTTTTTTTAAAAAAAAAAAAAGGCAGAATGATACAGATTATTATGTTAATGCTGTATTTCAAGTAATAAAGCATTCTAGGAAAACAAGTCCTAACACCTTATATTTACTCTATTGTAACCAATGGCAGTAAAATTGATTTACTGTTTTTGACCTTGAACTGATAGGATTATCAATAAACAGCATTCTGTCTGCTATCCACAAAGATTTTTCCAAAACATTCCCTTTCCCTGACCACCCAAGTTTTTTTTACAGATTTGAGAAATTTGTTACCTACTAATAATCTTTACCCAAGTTCAGATATGTCATGGCTGAAAGGGTCAGGAAACAAGAGGGCTAGAAACGGGTATTTTGAGAACAGTCTCTCCCATATATCAACATTCTAGCAGTTGCATGACATGATAACATAATAGGCAGCTTCCAGTTCAATTTTCCTTAATCTAATTGTATCTAGATAGCAGGTTTTGGGGGTGTAACTGCACTATGGAAGGGGTGTGCATGTATGTGTGTCTTCCTCTTCTTCTTGAGAATCTCTTCTCATTAAAAAGGATTTGGAGGTGGAGCATGTCAGCTTGAAAGCAAGCAATGTGTTTCTACAGATCAATCACTGCTAAAATGCATATAGAAAATGTACAGTAGGAAAATCATTTCATACCAAACACAATATAATGAAACAAGAGGTATGCTGCATAGTATTAAAATATTATAAGTGAGCTTTTTGGCAGCTCATCTGGATAACAATAGCAAGCACACATGACCGTAATTGCAATTCACCAGTGCCAAAGGAACAGATAATTTGAGTAAACCTTCTACCTCTTCCCATTTATATTTACATCCATGTCTCTAGACTACCAGTGCACCATGCTGAACTTTGAAATCTGTCTTTTCTGGTAAAACTCAGGACACACTTTCAAATATACGTAACAAGCAAACTGAATGTCTTATTAAATTGATATTATCAGAACCGTGTTCAAAAATTTAAAGAAAGTAGCTTTTCATTTTATTCATCGAGGAATCCATTAAAGCCTGAGCTCTGAAGTAGTATGTAAATTATGTGCCTTTCAAGGTAGAGCTAGGGCAAATTCACTCCATCAACTAATGATGAACCTCATTATGGGGAGAGAGTATTCATAATGAGGAAACAAGCCACCCACCATTCTATGTTCTAACATAAATCCCTATAAAATGTGAATTTATCCATGTCTAATTAAAGACTACTAATTTCTCATACTTCCTTCTATTTCTCCCCAAATACCAAAAATTTACACACTTTTAGATTTTTTTTCAAAATATTAACTGTTTTTCTCTAGCACCATTGCATATATCCGGTATATGATTTTAAAATTTTCATTTTTATAGAGATATTAATTTTGCAGATTGTAACGAAAATGGCTTCTCATTTAAAAAGCTTTGTTTTTTAACATAAAAAAATGTTAAACATCAATTTATAGTTTTATCAGAATGTTAAATAACTTAAAAAGGAAAGAAGACAATGTACAAAACAATAAAACACATGTGTGCATGCTTGTTAACTCCATCTTGGTTAATAGTACTGTATATTTAAAAGAGTACAAGTGCTTTCAAAATCAGTTTTAAACATAAGGTTAATCTTCCCATTGAAATCTATGAGATTCAAATACATATTGTTTGGAAGAGTAATGCTCTGATAATTCTGCTGTATTTATATTGTTTCATGATTTAGGATACATTTAACATCTATCTACAAGCTACACTTGTACTTATTTGCAATAGTTGTCACTGACTTTTCCAGAATAAATACTGGCAGGTTTATAGATTTCCTTAAACTGACAAATATGGGAATCTATTAATTGGGTCCTTGTTTTGTTTATATTTCTTTACTACCCAAAGTACAAAAAACATTTTAAAATAATCTGCTTTTCGGGAAATGTCTAGTTGAATAGATACAAAGAAATGTAATAATCAGAAACAAAGATCAATTCCACTAACTCATTCAAGCACAATACCAACATACATCATCCAGAAACTTCAAACTTTTTATAAATAAATCACTATCATCCCCTCGTATCTATAAGAACTCAGCTTTTGAACCAAAGCTCATTTGGGTTTTAGGAAACACCCATGTATTGCAATTAATTCTGAGCAGTAACTAAAATGCAACATGTATGCCAAAACTGTTTTCGGGTTAATCAGTAAAAAAAAAATTGCTGCCTAATTATAATTGCTCACAATTGTTTTACTTTTAAACTGATAACAGTCCTTTCAGTTGCAGAGAATCAGCTCTACTCTTAAAAAGCTGCTGGAGTACAGACTTGTCCTTTCCTCCTGTCTGTTGAGGAATCCCCCCCCCCCCGCTCCCTTTTAGGTCAGCCAGTCATACACCAGGAAGACAGTCCTCCAAAACTAACTTGTCCCTCCCCTGGAGTATAGAGTTTAACAACCTACCTTTGTTCTGGTCCCAGAGATAATAACTGAGAAAACCTCAAGACTGTGAAGTGCCAAAGGTTTCCAGAGTAATCACAAGTAGAGAATAGGAGGGCAAAGAAGGAGAAATAACAGTAAAGCCTCTTAAAAGAAATTTATCTTGATGACAACTTGGCTACAGCTTTTGCATCTGTGGAACCGTCTCCCCCAGGAATGGGCACACCTCGGTTCCAGCCCCATCTACAACGGGGTGACATTTGAAAGGGCACAAGCACAGGGATCTAGAGACTCAGCAGATTTTCCTTTGGACAAAGGAGTGGGGACACCTAATGCTACATATTGTGCGATAGTTCTTGTTGTTGCTTTAACCCGTATCAATGAAGCGCATTACTTTGATTGACAAAACACGTCCTAGGCGAAATCAACATTCTTACCTTAACGTTCCTCCTCGTAACAGGCTCCAGCAAAATCTACTCATGGAAAAAGCACTTAAAAGATATTGTTTGGAAGAAGAAGAAATCCCACAGCCTTTACAATTAATTCAAAAAGAAAAAGAAAACTCCAAAAGGGGAAAGAAAAAAAAAAAGATCCAGTGATTCACACTCCACCCCACCACCCCCACTCCACCGCCAAATGCATCTCTGCTTGGGCAGCCTGGCAGAAAGCAAGGATCCATAGACAGGGCTGCGTGTCAGAAGGCAAGAGGTCTTTTCAGATTTACTTGACACTCATTTTCCGAGAAGCCTTGTGTGGAGTTGTGCCGTTTGTTTCTTATTGTCTGCGAAGCAGTTAGAAGCTTCTCCCTAAGGGGGCCCCTCAGCCCCTGGCTCGGCTGCTTTGACAGGGAGGTAACCATATTAGGATGTGTATGGTAAAGTAAACAATAACATAGTTGCAATGAAATGGGTTTTTTTCTTTCCCCCAACTAATGGTGTTGGTGTCAGCCCTGTCTTTAGCCTTTCCCACTAGTTTTGTGCTCTGGCTCAAACAGCCTTTTTAAAAAACCAAAACAGAAAAAGAATGAGCCAGGAGGTAAAGGAAAGAAACAAGCATTTATAAACTTCTGTTTGAATTGTTTCTTTGTTGTTTTTTTTCTTTCCTTTAAAAAAAAAAAGTAAGACAAGAAGAAAAATAAAAAGCTTTAAGAATCCCAGCAAGGGGCATGTCAACTTAATCATTATGATATGCAACTGGTACTTTTGAAAATCCCCGCAGAATTGTTAGCAGGATATGAACATTAAAAGCAGGTTAACAATGAAGATCTATTTTCTCCCAAGTGCTAAAAGCAAGTGTGCTAGTAAAGTCCAAACATACCCACTGAACAGCCTCACCTTAGCTAGATGTGTCAGTTGGGCAAGTATATGCAAGTCTGCTAGCTTTGCAAGCTAAGAAACATTTTATTCAGAAGTGTAAAGGCAGGTGTCAAATTATTTAATTAGAAGCATCTACCAAGCATGTAGCCTCCCTAGACAACATTCACACCAACCATATTATGGTACAAAAGATACACATTTCACACCAGTTGTTATTTAGAAAAACCACAATGTCACTTACGGAAGAATTTGCCTGGATCAGATTTTCCCTAGATGAAGACTGCAAAGCTGCAATTTGTTAGATGAGAGCTGCATTTTATTGACATAGTCACCCACTTAATATTTTCAGGACACAGGTTCTGAAAATCCGAAAAGGTCAGGAAATCAATCAGAGAGGGCATAAGATTGCAGCCTAAGCGCTCAGCAGGTAGACGGGCAAGAGGAGTATAAAATCTATATATTCTGTATCAGTGGATAGGGAGGAAAACATGTGTGTAAGCATGAGGTGAGTTTGTATGTCTTACCCAAACTAGGTGGATGCCTGAAGCAGTCACCCCTGCCAGGAAGACAAGAGACGAGGTCATAACTTTTAAAGTATGCTGCAACACTACCACCCAGCATCTGTCGTTAGACAATGAGAGACAAAGCAGACTTTCTCTGGAAAAGGAACTCACAAAAAGGTGCAGTTCTCCAGATGTCAGGCACTAAAGAGATAACAGCTAGAAAAAACTCAGTGGGGAACTGAAGGAATATAGGGCAAGTAGAAGGAAGATGGGATTAGCCAATGCAAGTTTATTCTCAGCATTCAGATCCGTAGTTCCACACAGATTTATTTAGCCAGTTCTTGATAAAATACGCCTAC
This sequence comes from Boaedon fuliginosus, assembly GCA_027560395.1. Classification (NCBI taxonomy): domain Eukaryota; kingdom Metazoa; phylum Chordata; class Lepidosauria; order Squamata; family Lamprophiidae; genus Boaedon; species Boaedon fuliginosus. Next base: position 80,532 of record JANHGC010009633.1, on the reverse strand, counting down.
TGTACACAACCCTTTTCTGGGACATTATTGCAATAAACATTAGAAAAAGATCGAGGAAATAAAGAAGCATTTGTACAAGAGGGCCCACTAAAACCTGCTTCAGTTCTCTTGAAACTCTTGAATTTTCAAGAATTTGCGACTTTCATGCAACAAATAGAAAAGTGAAGATTGAAAATAAAAGAAAAATTAACCGTAGGATATATCAAAATCAGTAAATCATACACCCCAAACAGCAGTTCAAAAGTTCAAAGCATGACGGCCAATCTTAACACTCAGCCAATAATAAACGTGATTCCATCACTCCTCACAGACCAGACAATTTGAGAGCTTTATTCTCATTAGCCAGTCTTACCGAAAACTGCTAGCTATTTATGAATACGCTAAACTAAATTAGCCATTTCATTCAGCATTAAAAAAATACATTAGCGGAATGCTCAGTTTTATAGTTGGCGTAAATAAATACATTTGTATATTCAATGCAAAATTATTTTATCTTTATTAACATCAGTATGATTACTGTTGTGGAGGGCCCGCACTCTGCTGAAGCAGTAACAGTTTTATTGCATTTATTTGTTCCAATAAATATAGAGTGGACTAGATCAACGAATCTTAGCAGCAAAATCTGGTGGGGGGGGAAACCCTAATATTTAAGACAAGCTAAGACCCAAAGAGAAAGGAGAAAGGAGAAAATGCATTAGTTTTGTTTCATGATCTCTTGCGCAAGAGTTAATGGACGACTTTCCAGAGCGCAGCACAACATTACATCAGGGATTGTGTTACAATATAAGAGACTGAAAAGGCAAGCCATTGTGATTAAAGGCCAGTACGCTATTTAACATGAAGACATATGCAAAGCTTGACACAAAAGTCTGCTTAAACATGGGGATTCCTCTGGATTTGGCATCACTTTTTTAAAGCGGGTTTGTTCTGTTAAGTTAGAAACAGACATTCAATGAACAGAGCAGACCTTCTGTCACTGGAAGAACTGTTTTGGATTAGACTCACTGAGTGGAGCTCAGCCAGAATATAGGCATGCTATTTCAAAACTATTTTTTATTCGAGCTATTGCGCCTTCACACAACATTAAGAAACCAGGATGTCCAGAAACATGAATAGTGAAGAGGCAAAGTCAGAAGGGGAACCATGCTTTGATCTCATCCACATGGGCACTGACTCTAGTCATTGTTCGCTCCAGTTCTGAATGGAAGACTCCGAGTATCCATGAAGGACGGTGGATTTCAACAACAGCAACAATACAAATTGCAGACCTCTGCTTTATTAAGAGTGTTTTGGAATCACAATATTGAGAATAGGGATGCCAGGGCTATATTTAGCAACCAGATGGCTACATTAACTATTTACTTTACAATAGCTTTGGTGTAAAAGGACCATGAGAGATTGGAATAAAATAATGTCTGTCCTATTCTTCCAACAAATACTCTTTTTAATTCCTTCTCCTATCTCGCCCAATTTTTCTTTTTTCTTTTAAAGAACACCTTTGAAGTCATTAGTGACTGATTGGCGAAAATAAGCTGTTCAGGGATCCAGAGTTTCCAGCAGTGACTTCTGTTACATAGTTTGGGGGAGGGGGGGTTCCCCCCCAGTTTAATTTATAACTCCAACTCTTATTCTAACAGGACTGAGTTGGGCATTGTCCTACTTTCAACTGAGTTACAGTACTTGGCAACACGGTTTATTAGTGAGGTCATTTTAGAAAGTCTTCAGCTTCAGTAAAACATGAAGATAAATCTAAATGAACTAAGTCCATGATGGCGAACGTATGGCACATGTCCCAGAAGTGGCACACAGAGCCATCTCTCTGGGCACGCCAGCCATCACCCATTGCTCTTCCAGGTTCTGGTGCACACATGTGCGCTGGCCAGCTGGTCTTTGTGCGCACAGAAGCACCGGAAACTAGAAGAGCAGCTCCCTGGTGCATAGCTGGTCTTTGTGCGTACATGCGTGCCACAAATCAGAAGACCAGGTGGCATGCATGCCGGGGAGCTGCTCTTCTGGTTTCTGGCACTCCACCCCAGTGTGCGCATTCCCGTTTCAGCACTTGGTGCCAAAAGGTTTCGCCAACACTGACCTAATAAGTGTCAGCTGTAATTTACATCCCTGGCAATTTCACTGGACATGGGTTTGGAGTTTTTCAAACAAAGTTCATAAAAGGACCATAGATGGAATGATAGGAGAAAGAAAAGAGACCACCACATCATAGACTCCATCCATGTAAAAGTAACTTATTGGAATGACACAATAAGTGACAATGAGCCTTGGTGGCGCAGTGGTTAAAAGTGCAGCACTGCAGCCTATCTCTGCTGACTTGTTCAGCAGGTTGTCAGATTAAATCTTACCAGGCTCAAGGTTGACTCAGCCTTCCATCCTTCTAAAGATCGGTAGAACGAGGACCCAGATTGTTTGGGGGCAATAGGATGACTCTGTAACTGCTTGGGGAGTGTTGTGAAGCTCTGATAAGCAATATATAACATCTGAGTGCTATTGCTATCTCTGTTGTAAGTTGCCCAGAGTCCTTCAGGAGTTGGGCAGCATAAAAATGTAATACATTTTTTAAAAAAAAATAACAAGTGCATCATGCTCTTCAGATGTCAAAGATACGTTCTTTATATCTAAGACCTATCTAATCACATAGAATCTATGTCATAGACTACCATGTCATAAGACTACCATGACCGGGTTTTTTTCTCTTAACTCTGCGTTTCCATTAGAAACCTTGGAGCCTAGTGGTTAGGGGATTCTTATTGGTTAGTGTTTTGCTGCCTGTTCCTTCTAAGATGAAAAAGACTTGAACAGATATTTGTCCAGAATGGTATAAGTATTTCTGCACTGCGCAGGGGGTTACACGTGAAGACCTCCACGTTCTCTTCCAGCTCGATGTTTCTAGGCTTATCTGCACTTCTACTGCACTGTATTTTGTTATCGTAATTGTTTTTAATTGTATTGGCTTGCTGTTGTTTTTCTGTTAACTACTGTACTGTTAGCTGCCCAGAGTCACTGCATACGGATGAGCAAGCATATAAATGGTTTAGATAAATATAAATAGATTTGCTTTTTATTTTGTTTTAAAGCCCAGGATGATGTACTTTAAGCTGTTACATGTCAGGCAAAAATCAACATGTCACTTGTTTTTTCTGTTACTGCACCTTTATCCAGGGAAAACCTTAAGCTGTTGATTTATTCCTGTTATCCAGCTGCTACAGGTACAAATCTTCTCTCTGCAAAACTGAAGACCTCAAATAAGATAAAGGCTGCTGAATCTGATTCATCTATCTGGACCCTGAAATTTTCATGATTCTTCAAACACTCACCTGAGTCACAAGAGAACATTTATCTCTTAAAATTAATATAATCAATGGGTTCCTAATGCTGTCAGGGATTGTATTCTGCTTTGCTTTTTCAAATTATCATTACTGTATGTGTATCTGCTAGTTTTCTTAATGTATTTTTTCAGATTTGTATACTAAACTAACACCAAGGGAAAAATTAGTCTGCTTTACTCGATTTAGCTCCAGAACGGATCCAAGATCTTCTCTGACAAGAAACTTCTATCAGGACAGTCAGTTGAATAAACTGCCTTGTTGAAAGATCTAAATCACTTTAATGGAGTCAAGAAAGATGAGAGTTCCCAGTAGTAGTCCCCAGGTAGAAATGACTCTATCGGTGACTACTAGTTTTGATAGATACGTATTACCTCAAGAGCAGAAAACCTTTAAATACCAATTGCAGAAGAATACAAACAGTTGTTATTATGCAAATATTCCAACTACTGAGGGAGCAGCAGTGCTGAAGTAGTGAGCCCTGATTTGATCCAGCATGATGACATTTGTTAAGTTCTTGTATAAAATATGTAAGTCAGTGGTGGCTAACCTTTTTGGCACTGAATGCTGAAACGGGAGAGTGCATGAGCCGGAAACTGGAAAAGCAGCTCCCTGATGCGTGCACGCCAGCATGCATGCTCTTCCAGTTTCTAATGCACATGCGCACATTAGACCACTGGCCGATGTGTGCATGTGCTCTGGGAAGCTGCTCTTTCGGTTTCCGGCACTCCTTCATGTGCAAAGACCAGCTGGCCAGCGTGCACATGCATGCTGGGGGAGCTGCTCTTCTGGTTTCTGGTGCTCCCGTGAGCGAAGACCAGCTTGCCGGAACCCAGAAAAGCAACGGGCGACAGCTGGCGTGCCTGGAGAGGTGGCTCTGTGTGCTACTTCCAGCACATGTGGCATAGGTTCACCATCATGGGTATAAAGTATAACATTGACAGACTTTTTTTCTTCCTACATGGCTCAAAACATGAAAAAAGCCAGTTTATAAATATGATCGAAAGGATATTTAATTTGGACTGGTTTTTTTTACCAAACCTGTGTTTGGTCAGTATAAGGAAACATAACTTACATATCCAAACTTTCTTATTTTGTTCCATGCCTGAAAACCGCAGACCAGGACCACTTTTAAACACACAGTGTTTGTATTTATTTATTTATTCATTCATTCATTCATTCATTCATTCATTCATTCATTCATTCATTCATTCATTCATTCATTC
>JANHGC010009633.1:17151-32379 GCA_027560395.1 Boaedon fuliginosus | reverse complement strand
CTATTGCTATCCATGTTGTAAGCCACCCAGAGTCCTTCAGGAATTGGGCGGCATAAAAATGTAATAAATAAAATAAAATAAAAAAATAAATAAATAAATAAATAAATAATAAAAGTAAAGACACAGTATCCCCCATACAGCTGCCACATTCAGAAAACATGGAGATGTTGTAGGGCAGAGTTGGTTATGTCCCTCCAATGTGAAAGCTGAGCCCCTTGGACACCCCCCCCCACAGAGATCTTTAAGATTAAAGTCATCTGTATTTTGGGAGAAAAATCTGCTTCTGCCTCACAAGCATCAGCTAGGCTAATGAGGAACTAGGTGCAAAAGCTTGAAAATGCAGCAAATGATGCATAGATATTTTGCTGGTAACCACATTGCTTTCAAGACCCATCTGCTCTCTATCTTGGAAGTAAATTGTTCTATCCTGGTGTGTTTGACCCTGTGATTCTCCCTGGAGTGTATCTCTGCCTCGACATCCACATCCCAGCATTTTAACTATGCAGTTTTAACTATGCAGACTAACATTTCTTCCCCATAATTCAACTGTATAATACTCTCTCTCTCATGACTTTGATTGAGTGTCCTTTCGGTCTCACTGAAGCAAACTGAATTGATTCTACATCCCAATTAAACCAAGCAAATCTGAGTCGTTTTGCATAGGACTGCCTCATCTTTCATCAGTGTAGGCACTGTAATACAAGCGCCTGATGTGACATCAAGAGTTTTCATGCTGCCTGACATCTCCAACGATGGATTCGAACAGAAGTACGGAAACCCGTAGAAGGGATTAATGTTATACTTTGCACAGTTAGACATTAAGGCAAACAGGATAAAGGGTTGCTGTTTCAGAACCAACCATAGAAGTGTTGAAATTCTATCTCGGAGAAAATAATGAATTCACTTTATCACAAGAGAGAATACAAGAAATGGTGGTTCAACTATTTCAAGGAGAATCTTTTTTTTTTTGGGGGGGGGAGAATATAGATTGTTTTTCTTTCGTTCTGCTTTGCTTGAATAACCCACTGTGGGAAATGGGTTAGCACATTAAGTTTTCTTTACAGACTCTTTGTTCAGTAAATGTAGACTCTTCTGATCTGAACTAATTTACAAATTATTATCTATAGGTAATGTTATAGTAAGAATTGCTTATTTCCGTTATTAATATAAATTCATTATTGTTTAAAATAGACAATATTGTCTATTTTATCTTATTTATTTATTTAGATTTATACCCCGCCTCATTTCCCCGGTCAAGGGGAACTCGAGGCGGCTAACAACAATAAAATGCAATAGCAAAAGTAAAAAACAAATCTAATACAATCAGCAATCATCCAAGGGGGAGGGTACATTAATTCCAGGCCTTCCGCCAAAGCCAAGTCTTAGTGGCTTTATGGAAAGCCAATAGAGTGGGGATGGTCCTGATCTCTACTGGGAGTTGGTTCCACAGAGAAGGCCTTAGCATGGGGACCCGCCAGCTGACACTGTTTGGCTGACGGGACCGCAGCAGGCTAACTCTGTAGGACCTCACTGGGCGCTGGGAGGCATACGGTAGCAGAAGGCGGTCTTGAAGGTACCCCGCTCCTAAGCCATGCAATGAAAGGGGCTTTGGGTTACTCCCATTATGGTTTTGTCCTTATTTGGGCTGAGAGGTAATCCCATTATGTCCCGAGGAAGGTATCTTTGTTATGCAGAATAGACTGGCTCAGGCCTTTAATGGCATATTGAATAGCTCTTCCTGGAGGAGGTAGATGGCCCCTTAACAAAGATGGGGGCTGAGTTTCTAATGTGTCCCAAAATATTTCATTTCTCTAGGGGGAGGGGGAAGTGCTAACTTCCTACAGAAGAAAGCAATCAGAGGTGGTATTCAGCTAGTGCTGACAGGTTTGGGAGAACCGGTAGTGATGATTTTGATTGGTTCAGAGAATCGGCAAACATTACCTCTGATTGCCCCCTCCCCTTCCCACCCTGCCCCTTCCAGGAATCTCCATGCACTCCTATTTGGCTGCCAGGACACTTCAGGGAGGTTTTCTAAGCCAAAAACAGGGCATGAGGAGTGCGTCACCCCCCCATACCACTATTTGGCTTCCAGAAAGCTTCAGGGTGGCTTTCTAGGCAAAAAATGGGGCACATGGGGGTGCGGCGGCCCACCCAGTCACATGCCTACATAGCCACACCCACCAAGCCATGCCTATCAAGCCACACCCACATAACCAGTAGTAAAAAAAAAACTGAATCTCACCACTGGAAGCAGTGACAAGCTACTTTCAAAATCTTGTCAAGAAATCTGCAGGGACTTGTCCAGGCAATAAGCAGGAAAACACTGACTCAAAAGCACATCTATCCCAGTAAGATATTGCAAGGAATATAAATCCTTCCATTCCCCAGTCTTCTGCAAGAGCTAAAGAAGCTACTTGGATGAGAAGCGAAACTTCTTCAAAAGAAAAAACAAGAAAGTCCAGTTGCCACCTGGAAAAGCAGCTTTGGGACCTGAATGACTGAGAAACTCTACAGACTCTCTCCCACTAACTTTTTAAAAGAAAGAACCGTATTCTGAAGGAATAAGTTTCCATCTTTTAATATTAGCTTTTCATCTTTTAATATTAGCTTTCCATCTTTTAATATGTTTTACTGTAGAAGCCAATCTATTGCATGAACTCACCAGGATGACTCTTACATCACATTGACTTTTATTATATACTAGCTGATTACCCAGCCTTGTTCAGGTTTTTTTTAAAGAAGTATATTTCTGCCACAGCATTTGCAGGCCTTCTGAAGTCCCTGGCACCTCCTCCCACATCTCTGCTCCAGCAAGGCCATCTCTGGCCAAGGGGAGGCCAGGCTCTAGGCCAAGGGCAGCCCAGCTGTGAGGAAAGGCAGCCAGGGCTTGATAGGGGCACTGGGCCTCAGTCATTTGTCTTCTTAAGCCCCCGCACCCCTCCAACATAGTAGGTGAACTTACTTGGCGGGGTGGGCTGCTCTGTGTGTCTTTGGCCCGTCATCACTTGGGCAAATCTGGATTTTACTGTATATGTATAAAACATGGGCCTCAGACGTTTGAATATGGTGCCTCAGTCAGTTTAAAAACCACATGTGCTCAATAGAAAGAAACAATTCTGCACAGGCTCAGTAGGGAGTTCCTGCTTGTTTGTTAAGAGTGTCCTTTTTGCCCCCCCAAAAAGGGTCAAAAATGCCCCCTACCCTTTGAAGACCCCGAGAGTGGTTTTCTTACTATGCTTTTCTACCTATCTGCCAAGTTTGAGGTAGATTGGTGCAGAACTGAAAATCTGTACAGAGCACATACAAACACATATCCGCACCCCACCTCTCTTTTATAGATATAGATAATTTGCTAGCAGATTCTGAACAATGATTTGACAATGATCAAACTTGTGCCAAGCTGCTGAAAATATATACAATTACAAAATTCTAAGGAATGGCTTTTTGTGTGACAGAGTGAAGAGTTTTGCAGTTCAAGGTGATACAATCACAATATTGCAGAGGCTACTTTTCAATCCGGGACACAGACCTCATTCCAGGATAGCTCCTGAATATACCTACACTTAAGTGTGGCAACGGGTGCACAACTTGGGGGTTCTCTTGGATTTACATCTGCAATTAGATCAGCATTTGGCAGCTATGGCCACGGGGGCCTATGCACAGATTCTCCTGTTGTACCAGGTGTGCCCCTTCCTGGACCGGGAGGCTCTTCTCACAGTCGGTCATGCCCCCGTCACCTCTCGTTTGGATTACTGTAACACGCTCTACATGGGGCTGCCCTTGAAGAGCACTTGGAGACTGCAACTGGTCCAGAATGCAGCCGCGCGAGTGATCATGGGTCTGCCTCGGCGCACCCATATAACACCTATCCTCTGCGAACTGCACTGGCTCCCAGTGGTCTTCCGGGTGCAATTCAAGGTGCTAGTAACAACTTTTAAAGCCCTACATGGATTAGGAGAGGGGTACCTTCAAGACCGCCTTCTGCTACCTTATGCCTCCCAGCGCCCAGTTAGATCCCACAGAGTTGGCCTGTTACGGGTCCCGTCAGCCAAACAATGTCGGCTGGCGGGTCCCCGAGCTAAGGCCTTCTTTGTGGCAGCGCTGGCCCTCTGGAACCAACCACCCACGGAGATCAGAATCATCCCAAATTTACTTGCCTTCCGCAGAGCCGTTAAGACCTGGCTCTGTCGGCAGGCTTGGAATTAACATCTCTCTCCCACCCCGAGTGTGAGAGTAGTATGAATGTGTTTTAACTATTTTTATACTATTATACTATTGTACTTTTTAATATTGTAAGCCGACTCGAGTTCCCCTTGACCGGGGAAGAGAGGCGGGATATAAATCTAATAAATAAAAATAAAATAAATAAAAATACATCTGTTCATTGTCTCCTACAACAGCCCCTAACACTTCTTGAAAACCTACTCTGGTTCCATAAATTTCACAGATCTTTCCATAAATTTCACAGATCTTTGGATGAAACACAAGTAATTTTATATGAGATTTTATTTGGGAGGGGAGGGGGATTCCAGAAACTAAGACAAGTTTTTTTCAGGAAGTTAACTCTATTAGATAATTGTGCAACGAATCCAGGTCAACAGGATTACTTTAATTTTCTAAGATCAGCTATGGACACAGAAAGGTTCTATAGTTCCCTCTAGGACCCAGGTCACCCTGACCATACTTGCCTTTTGGAAAGCACTGAAGACCTGGTTCTTTCTTCAGGCACTGGCATGACACAATGGATGTGCTTCTTCCTGTCAGGTAATTTTTTTATACTTTTCTATTTTGTGGTTTTAGGGAATGTATTTTTATTATTTGGTGATGCACCCTGTTGTTATTTGATGATGAGTCATGTGCTAAGTGGGTGGCAAAACAAATGAATAAATAAAGGAAATAAAGCCAGCAAAAGAGCTGGAACCATTAAGTGTCCCAAATAGGATAATCTGCCTCTGGGATAAAGCTCATTGGAGCAAACTCCTGCCTCTCCCAGAACAACAAGTGTGTTCCCTTGAGGCCAAAGTAGTTCACTTGACAAAAAGCAAGAGATGTAAAAAGATTGGTAGATGAGATGGGGGGAGGGATAATATAGTACTCTCTCACTTCTAAGTGAGATTTCCTGCCGTAGAATATTAACTCTTGGGGAAGGATGGTGCCATGTTGAAGAAATAACCCTTTTGAAGGGAATAATTCCCTAAGAGCTGAAAAAATATATCCTCCCCTAAAACATCCATCCAGGGCCCTGAAGCTTGGGATAGTGAATGAATCAATAATTAAAACTACAAAGGTGATTCAATGGTGGATGTATGGAATATTATTGTTGCATACAAAGAGGCTGAGCTAGAAGGACAGGTTAAACATGTGATCAGTTTACAGTCATTGCATTGTCACAAATATCCTTCCCCATGAATTCCTCTGACCCCTTGCACCAATTTAAATTTGACCACTAGGTTGACTAGATTCTTGTATTAGAAGTAGCAATAATAAACTTTTCTGTTCTTTGAACTCAATGAATGCTCCTGGTTATTTGCGCCTGACATGAAAAGTTATGGATAACATTGGTCATCTAGAGTTCTAGACAGCCTAATAATCCTGCACAGAGTCATGGAAATCAATTGGAAATTGCTAAATAGTAATTTGGAGGGTAAAATTTCTAAGATTCTATATTTCTCTATTACCTACTTAGGTTAGCTAGATAAGTAGAACTGGGATATTGCAACTTGTGGGTATGTTGAATGGGAAAATACGAAAGGTTTATTAGGCACTTAGAAAGGCATTTTGTGACCAATGAATCACATGGGAAAAAATGTTTCCAATAAACTGGAATGAAATTGGCCTGCTAACATTAACACTCAAAAATTTTAAACTAAACTCTGGAAAAGGGGTGTAGCGAGCCTATGAACAACATTTAGGTTATGTAAATAAATTAGTAACCAGCAAAAAAAAAACCTACAATACATTCGAAATGCACAAAAACCTAAGTAGAGGGGCTAACAAAATCTAGCAACTTTATTGACCAAATGAAAACTTTCTTTTTTTATTTTGAAAAAATAATCAGTTTCAGAATCTGAGATTAAAAGAAATGGTTTGGTTGGTAAGTATCATGAACCTTCATTCTCTGTGGGCTCTGTGATGGGATTGGTGATGCGATTGGGCTCCGCTCCTCCAATCAGGCAAGCCAGATTTCTTTAAAGGGTGGAGATCCCCCTAGTGCCTTAGACCTCAGTAGCTGAAAGATAGGCCCGAATTAGAAACTGAAAATCAAGGATTGAGACATCCAAGGAAAAAATAGCACTCCTCACCTTGGCCAAACTATTCTTTATTAACAGAGAAACTGGCTACTGCAATACAGTGCTGGAAGCCAACAACTGAAGAAAAACAACAGGTAATAGTCGAATCAAGTACAGCGACATATAGAATGAGAAGAAACATGTTGAGTACCCAGAGTCAGGCAGTGAGGATGGGGGACCAATCCCATCACGGAGCCCACAGAGAATGGAGATTCAGGGTAAGTACCAACCGAACCATTCTCCAGTGGGGTCCTCTTTGATGGGATCAGTGATGCAATTGGGAACCCATACCCCAGCCGTGATTCAAGGGAGGGAGCTGCCTGACTCAAGGGGTAACTCTGTCTGAAGTACCCTGTGGCCAAACGCCATATCCCTACTTGCATAACTGTCCACCTTGTAATGTTCAATAAATTTTTAATAAAGGTGTGAGGAATACTCCAGGAGACTGCCCTACAGATCTGCTCTAGGGAAGGGCACACCCAGAAGGTGGCCGAGGTGGCTGCACCTCTTGTAGAGTGGGCTAAAATACCCTGTGGGGGAACGAGGTCCAGAGACTTATAGGCTTCAACTATGGCTTCCCTAATCCATCTGGAGATGGAAGAGGGGAAAACCTTAAGGCCCTGGTTCCTGAAATGAAATGAAACAAACAGAGACTCTGTCTTCCTAAAGGGAGAAGACCTCTGTATGTAAAAAGAGAAACCTCTCCTGATGTCCAGGCAATGCCACTCCTGTTCCTGGGGAGTGGAAGGGTTAGGGTAAAAGGAAGGAAGGACAGTCTCAGCTGAATGGTGGAATAGGAAATTAACCTTGGGAATGAACGAAGGATCAGACTGAAGGACAACCCTGTCCTTGTGGAAGCAACACAGCTGAGGGAGACAGAGAGGGTTCCTTCTGGACGAAAGGGCTTGTAACACCAAGATGAGGTCCCAAGTGGGGGCTCTTGGGGAACAGGGAACACTGATCCCGCATCGTATGCCAAGCCAGGCGTGGAGGAAGAGGATACCTACCGCTGGTCGACAGAGGTCCAGAGTGGAAATTCTGTTCCTAAAGACCTTGGGATAAAATTCCGGGGCAAATAAATGGCCAGAACATCTGTATGGGGGGAATTCTTCCTCCTGAGACAAGTCCTCCTCTGGATATGAGAGGAGACCCTCCTGAGGTGTGGCCCCAGGATCTGCCACATCTTCCTCTTTGTCCTTGAAGGGTTCGGGGGGGACTAGGAAAGATGAGGCCTGGGAGCTCTTTGACCTCTTGGGAGGAGTTGGGGAAGCCCCTGAGTCAGTCTTCTGCTCCAAAGGCTTGGAGTGCTTAGAACCTCTCCTCTTGGGGACCTGTGAGGCCGTGAGGAAGGGTTGAGAATCTGAGGCGGCTGAGGCCATGCTTGCCAAGACCGAGGTTTGGACCATGGCCTGAATGGTGTTAGTTAATTCCTCCCACGATATGGGAGGTAGGGCCCCATGAGCAGTCTGTGGTAAAGAGTCCTGAGGGGGATATCCATGCTGTGAACATTGGGCTGGGTAGAGGAGGGAAGAACAATTCCGGCCTCTGAAGAGCTCAGTTGCTGCCTGGTGTACAAAAGAAATGTCTTCCTGTGGATGAGGTGGGGGGGGAGGATATTGCTGCACCCCCCAGGAAGGAGTCCAATCTCCAAGGGCCTTGCTGCAAGCTCTAGAGATCGAGGCGTGGCCAATCCCACGGTGCCCCTGCCGTGCACCAGCTGATGAGCGCTAAAATGTTTTCCCGCTGGCAGGAAAAAGGGAAAAAAGGCCGCCGCTGCAAACTTTGGCCTGCACATGGCTTTTTGAAACGGCAGGGATGCGAAACGGCGCTAAGGGGGGAATTGCAAAAGACCCCTTCTATCTTCACAGTGAGGCCAGACTCCCATTGTTTCCAGCTCTGCGAAGAGGAGGGCGGAGAGGTGTAACCTCCCCCTCCCATTGTTGTGCTGGAGGAGAGGGACCTAGAGTTGATGGCTGCCCCCTTACCTCTCCTGCCCTTGGGACTACCAGTGGGTAGGGGATGGGGTAGCCGCCTCCATCTCCTGGGATTCCTAAGGGAGCCCCAGCAGCTTGATCCCAGAAGAGACTGCCTGGGCCTCCAAGCTGCGGGGTGGGGTGAGGGACGGTCCCAGGCATCGAAAGGGGGCCAGCAGTAGGAGTGGACAAAAGTCCCTAAAATAAAAGGGAAGAAGGCCAAGGGTAGGCTTTTTTTTGGCTCCAAGGAGCCATATCTGACCTGCCTATCTTGAGGTAAGTTCCGTCTGGGGCACTAGGAGGAGCTCCACTCTTCAAAGAAATCTGGCTTGCCTGATTGGAGGAGCGGAGCCCAATTGCATCACAGAACAAAAAATATGTCCCAATGAGCAGCTGTTACATCAGGAATCTAGAAAGAGGTCAACATAACAAGTCAAAAAAAAAAACCTCCAGAGTTAATAGAAAAAATCACATCTATACTGGGTAAATAGAAAGCTTTATTAAAGAAAAATAAAATTATTAAGCACAGTCAAGGGCGTACTTTGTAAAGAATAATCAAGTCTGAATTTAACTGTTTTTCTTTACTCTTTTAGAAGCATCTGAACATTCATAACTGTGTGGATAAATGTGATCATTTAGACCAGGGGTTCTCAGCCTTTTCTTCACCATGGATACCCTTAAATCATTACATTTATTCAAGTCTTTGAAGACCCCCCCCCCCTGGGGGTCTGCAAACTACAGGTTAAGAAACACTGGTTTAGACTTTTAAAAGTCTTTTGTCAAAGTCCTTCATTAAATGTTCTTGAATAAATTATTCACTTATGGAAAAGGAACTGATTAACCAAAAAGAAAGGAAAAAGAGTGTATTGGCATTTATTTTCACAATGGAGGAACAGAAACATTGGATTCTCAAAGATCTTTACTAGGACCAACATTTCTAATTTATTCATAAATGATGTACAGCAGGGGTGTCAAACTCAAGGCCCACGGGCCAGATCTGGCCCTTGGAGTCCTTAAATCTGACCCATGGGGCTGGCCTGGAAGTATCGAAGGACCTGCGGTGCGTCTGCTGACCAAAACGGGCCGGCTCTGCACTCTGCCGGCCAAAAACACATGCGCTCTGGGGAGCTTCTCTTCGGGTTTCCGGTGCTCCCTCGCGCAAGCTCCTGTTTCAGCACTCAATGCCAAAAAGTTTCACCAAGTGCTCTAACCAATATAAAAGGACTGGGAAAATGCTAATGTTTCTGATCTGTTCTTGGCATTTTATTGGCCCACCAGGAAACAGAATGTTGTTCTAGATTAGATTTTATTTTCTAGATTTTCAAACTATGTTTTGCATTCTGGCTGAGGAATTCTGGAAATAAGTTGACATATCTTTGTTGCCAAGTTTGAAAAACACTGTGCTAGATCAATCTTTTCAACTGATCTTTATGTGTTTTTATAAAGCAAATTAAACCAACACTTTTACATAATGAAGCATAGTTCAGGCAACTTCTCTGCTTTTAACTTTTCTGGAATGTCATTAATTTAAAGGACAAACAAAATGAGACTAGCCTTTAAATAGAAGGCTGTGCTAAGTGCTTAAGTCTGTTTTGGTATCTGACCACTATTTGGCAAGCTTGAACAAAGACTGGTTAAAAACAGAGGGTTAGCACAGCTGGATGCAAAGAGAAGCTCAAGACATTATTTTATTAACAGCATCTGGTATTGAGGTATATATCATGTTTTACTGAACTGGTGATTTTAGACTTATTTCAGCAATGCCCCCCCCCAGCCCCCCAAGTCAATTAAAAATAAAACACTCCCTAAGGTGAGAGGTTTTAATTTCTTATGTCCCGTTCAACAAATGTTGTTGCCAGACTAACTTGGGCAAATATATATCCTATGTTAAATATTATAAAAAACCAACAGTGTAAGCATCAGAAGGAAAATGAAACATGTTCTTCATAAAAGAGTGAAAGGGGTAGAGTTTAACTGTTTTCTTTGGAAATCGATGTATTTGATCTGGTTAAAGCTGTGCCTACTTTCATACTACCAAGATGTAATCATGAACACTCTGTTAATTGTTTTAGTTCTCAGTCAGCCTTTAACATGAGGTTCTTTTTTACTTCGAAGACATTAAAAGCAATTGCCCACAAACCCAGGACTGGGTGGGTTAGCAAAACACATACCTGGTCTTCATAAAAGGATACCATATTTTTTTCCAGACAGAAAACCTTCCAAGATCCAGACTTGGACACAATTCTCCAATAATTCACTGAACATGTATTTTTAATGGTCAAGAAAAAAGATGCACCCAATTCATATACTTTTAATGTGGCATTAGTTCAGGTATGGATAGGAGAGTATTTAATTATCATTTTCAATAAAAATCCTAATATTTATCTATTAGACGCATATCCCTCTTTTCATTAAAGACAAACTTCAAAGCAGATAACAATAACAAAACTAAAAAGCATAACTAATGGAAACATGCAAGCAATGAAGACATAATCTTAAACATACTAATAAAAAAAGAAACAGCACTTACAAAATTAAAACCGACTTCAGCAAATAATCATCGGGTCTTCTTAAAATGAATTTGCCTGTTGGCAGAAGGTCAGCAATGAAGGATCTATTCTAATTTTCCATGGCAGAAAAACTCCAAAACAAACGTAAAAGAAGTTCCATTAAACTTGCTTCCAAGTAAGAAATGGTAGGGAAAAAAAGAAATTCTCTCAAAAGCATGGCAAGACTATACTTTCAAATAGCAGGATCCTAAGTCACAGAAGACCTAAGTCACATACTCAACATTCTCAATTTGGCTCGAAAGTAGACCAACTGATTCCAGCTATATATGTATTTTGCTTATATATATTATGCTATATCAGAACAACATGTAGACACAAACATTTTTGGGGGTGGGTGGGGAGGAACAAGGAAATTGTAAATCAAAATAGAAGTAGCTATTATTAGAAATATTGTTACAAAAAAGATTATCCCCTTCAAATTTAGCGGACTTTGGATGCAGGATACAAAGTGTCTGCACTTTATCCAAAATAATGAGAAAATTCATTCTTTGGTGAATCACTTGGCAATTTACATAAATTTATTGATTATAATTAAAAGTATACACTTTTGAATGTGGATAAAATATATACTCATTTATTATACAAGTGTATACAAATAATTTGAAATTATGCGAATTATACAAATCACCACCCAGAACCACTCTCTGAGGAGATGGGCAGTTAAGGCGTATGTAAAATAAATAAATGAATAAATCTAAATAATAAATATAAAATAAATCTAAATAAATAAATAAACTTAAATAAATAAATAAATTTATGCCCAAAATGTAAATTTTATGAAAATTATATAAATTCAGAGGTAATATACATTCACATTTAAGAGACAATGTTTTCTGCCAAATGATCTATTACATAAAGATTTTATTGAAAAATGATTATGTAAGTACAGTCAAAGCTCCATTTGATTTTTTCCCTCCCACCGAAAAATGATCATGCTTGGTTTGTTTTATCAATTTTATAACATGGGTTCTACATTAAAAAAAGTTTGTTGTAAGACAGAACATTTAAAAATCAGGGGAAACTTCATGGAAAAGATTGTATCATGCTGCCCCTTGCTCAGATGTGAAGTGTGCTATTAATCTTTAGCCACAGAATCATTTTATTTTCCATTATTGGATTTTTAAAAAATACAAATATTGGTAGTTTAAAATTAAGTTAGTTTTAAATCACTTTGTTTTTCTCTCCTCTTTCAGACACCAGATAAAATATCCCTAACACCCTTTCCAAAACCCTTCTCCTATTTTCCTCTTTTGGCTAATCTATCACCAAATGTCAGTGCATTTTGTACTAAAAAAACTCAACCTATGTCATTATTTTTTTTTCTAAAATAGTATTGTGCAAAGGTAAGAAAAGCTCTCCCTGAAAACGAACATAGGTAATCAAGCAAGAATAAGTAGCGACTTATTCGGGCACTGAATTTCCAGGCTACCATGTGTAGTAAGAAGTAGAGAATAGAAGGAGGGGTAAGCTCTAAAACTAATACACAATGAAGGACAAATTTAAAGCAGTCTTCTTGTGCTCTGACACAAAAATATAAAAATGACATGAGTAAGAACAGATTAGTTTACATAGTTTTCAATCACAGCTGCTGCTCAGAAACTACAATACCTTTAAAATAGTATTCTAAGGAAACAGATACAACATGGCTGCAAAAGGAATATGGCATATTTAACATGAAATTGAAAGAACTTTTTTTAAAAAAAAAATCACTTTTTTCATACAGCATTGAATTTTACCACAATTCTGTGGGAAGATTCTTGTGTGATTAATTTAGAAACAAGGTGGTGAAAAATCAAGTGCACAGATTCTGCTGGGCAAATTTTTACTGTAAAAATTTGGTTTTTATCAGGGAAAGCTCTAATTGGGTGCAAAATATTTCTTGCAGAGGACCTGTAAACCACTGCTGATAGCCTCAAAAGAAATCTGGTACCACAGCCTCACTTTGTAAGCTATAACAATATAACATTTAATAAAGTCATTAATTAGTACATCACTCTATTGATACCACTGCCCCATATCTATCCATCCATCTATTTAAATTGCAGTTGTGAGGGTCATAGCAATAGCGCTTAGACTTAAATACCACTTCATAGTGCTTTATAGCCCTCTCTAAGTGGTTTACAGAGTCAGCATATCTGGGTCCTCATTTTACTGACCTCGGAAGGGTGGAAGACTGAGTCAACATTGAGCTGGTCAGAATTGAGGGAATCACACTCGTGGCAATGTGAGCAGAGTTAGCGTGCAATACTTTTTCTAACCACTGCACTACTACAGCTCTTTAAGTACTAAGCACATACTTAATACCTGAATCTGAGGGTGTTTCTATAATAAATGCATAGCTAAGGGCAATGATCTGAATCTACTCCAACCTTATTGGTAGTCCTAGACTTACAATCACAATCAGGATCTGAATTTTCACACTAAGTGATGTAATAGCTAAGCAAATCATTACGAGATTGGACCCAATTTTATGACCACTTTTAAAAAGGTTGTTAAGCAAATAATGTGGTTGTTAAGTGAAATCCAGCATCTGTCAGGATTGTCAGAAGTCAGCTGGGAAGACTGCAAACTGTGCTCATGTGATCACAAGGCACTGCAATTCCTGAAAATGCAAGCCAGTTGTCAAATGCCCTAATTGCAATCACATGAGCATGGGGGTAATATGACAATTGTAACTCTGAGGACAGATCATGTCACTTTTTAAAAAGCTGTTGAAACTTCAAACCATCATTAAATGAACAATCAACAGTTGAACAATCAACAGTTGAGGACTACCTGTACAGCAAAATTCTTTAGCATAATCAGATTTTTAAAAAGGTTTCCCCATATTTGTATCCTTACTTTGCTTTCCGTTGAGTTCCAAGCTACAAATCATTTGCATTTCTAAAATCAGTACAATAATGATTGAGGTCTTCATGGCTATCATTAAAAAGTCTTATTATCTGGCTGTGTTGATAATGGAAATCTTAGAATGGTATAATTAATTCCAATATTAATTATGCAGCTTGGAGTCAGAGGTCACAGCAGGTGGCAGCACCTACCTGACTTTGGCTGACCTTGAAAAAGCTAAGGATGATTGATCTTAATACCTAGATGAGAGACCTGTAAGCTAATTTGTGGCGGTGAAAAAAAAATCAACAGAAAAATCACTTCTATTCTGTTGTCAAGAAAACTGTTTGAACATGTATATGTACATCATCAAGAGTTAAATTAAACTCAAGGTAGTATTTCCGTTCAAAGGGGAAATACTATTAGTACACCCATAATTACTCTAAAGGAAGTAAGACTAAACTTGTAAGTAGATTCTTTAAAAAGTACTAACATGTTGCCATGTTCCTTTAAATCTTGTCTCATTGATCACTACAAATAGGGAACTCAGAATATATTTCAATTAGTTGGAGACCACCATCATTTCCAGAATTATGGAGTTGTGTTCCACATTTTATAAGGATCCCATTGAAAGTGTCCCAGATGTATGCACTCCATTCAAATCCCTTTAATCCACATCATTTCAAAAAGAAAGTAAAAACAGAGTAAAATCTGGCACTCCAACATCAAGTCTTTCGTTTAGTATATGCTAATAACATTGAAGAACTAAAAGTCTTGAAAATTATTACGGGGAGACTGCCAAGTATATTGTTATGCTTTAAGTATTTTACTTTCATTTTCAAAAGTAGGGAGTAGCATAATTTGTAACCTCTCTATAATATATTTTAATTGGAAAAGAAATAAAAATGATGGGTGATACATACTTATATTTAGAGTTTTATTAATGTAATTTTACTTATATATAAATTGTTAGAATTCCATATAGAGTCAGTAATATAGAAATAATATAATCTCTATATATAAAGCAGTGTGTGTGTTTGTACGTATGTGCCCTATACGCTCCTGCATGCCTGCACCAATCTGGACCAAACTTGCCACGCACATAGCTTACCCTCTGGAGACAAGCACTGCCAGGGTCACACACGGCATCGACGGGTCTGTGCCCCTAAACAGACTGGCAAGGTGCTCACCCCCACAAGTGACTACTGTGCATTTGCAGGGGGTTCTGAGTGCAAGCACTGTGCATGGGCAGGGGACTCTCAGCTGCAAGCCAGTACTATGCGGGCTGGCTACCGCGAGAAGCTGGCCAGCTGTGAGAGACGGTAGGCGGCCTCCTGCGGTAGGGCATGGAGACTTGGAGGCAAGCAGCAATGGCCGGCGGCAGGGAGGTGACCGGGGACCATGTGGGAATGCCCTGGCCAGAGATGACGGGGGTCAGAGTGCCTGGGAGACCAACGACACAGGAGGCAGCGGCACCTGGGCAGAGGACGTCATGAGACAACTTTGCCACACCCAGGGACTCAGTAGGAACAGGAAAGGCAGCAGGCGGTGACATGACTTTGGGCC
>JANHGC010009624.1:4337-14748 GCA_027560395.1 Boaedon fuliginosus | reverse complement strand
ATAGATAGATGGATGGATGGATGGATGGATGGATGGATGGATGGATGGATGGATGGATGGATGGATGGATGGATGGAGAGATGATAGGTAGAGAGAGAGAGAGACAGAGACAGAGACAAACAGACAGACAGACAAACAAATAAAATCTTCTAATCTTCCTCCTGGCAATTATACATATAATTCTAATCAAATCTCTCTGCCTAAAATTACATCATATTTTCCTTCTTTCGTGAACTAATCCATATATATATATATAATTGTGTGTGTGTTTGTGTGTGTGTGTTCCAGTATAATTCTGGAATGGCTTGACCAATTTTTTTTTCAAGGTTAACACGTTGCCTTCCAAATCCTCTCCTTCACTGAACATCACTGAAAATTCTCTGTGACTTTTCAATGCACTTGTCATTATAATTTAAAAGAAAAAGAAAAGCCTCTAGGACAAAAAAGGAGCATGTTCCTTCTTTCTTAATATTATAGATCAGAGCCATTGTGGGCAAGTTTGATCATGTTTTTATTTGAATCAAGTCAAGGCCTGCTTTTATGCATCATTTGCACAATAGTCTGGAGTGCTTTATGCAGTGAGCAAAAAGAACCAGACTACAAAGGTGAGGAGAAGGGTGGGAAAGCTGCCTTTATAAGATACATCTATTCCCAGAACTTTTTTTAAAAAAAAGCAATTCAGTCAGTCTGCCTTAGAATACAAGAAGGAAAGAATTTCCTTCTGCGTTACTTTGTGCTCTGAGTAGCTATCCCTATTGTTCTCCACAAGATAGAAAACTCTTTTCTATAGCACCTTCCTTCCCATTTTGGTTCAGAACAAAACAGAAGTACGGTAAGTAACAATTTTTGAGATACGACAACAAATGAAATTGTGCAGTCTAAACATTTCTGAAGCTCGGAGACAATACTTTTCAGAGGCTGAGAGTCTTCTGAGAAAGTTTAAAGAGCACTTGAAGCAAATGGGGATGCTTATTTCAGGACTAATCTGCTTTAGGGTTCAAAATGAGAGCAGAACAACCACAAAACGAGAATCCGTGGCTTTTGAATGAGAAGCTACCATTAAAACAACACACTCTATCACCTGGGCCTCCTCCAGCTCCATGTTTTATGTGATTCTCTTAACCATCCTTTAGTACAGAATGCTGCAATTAGTTTTTTAGTAGTAGTAGTAGTAGTAGTAGTAGGTGCACTGCATATGCAAGACAATCTAGGAAAAGTAATGTTGAAGATGGACCCATCATTGACTTCTCCGCACCTAGTGCTAGACTGTTAATCATATTTTTCATTTATCAAATCTCAAAGGGAAGACCTTTGCACTGTAATACATTTTGCTTTTGTGGAATTAGACCTTTTGCCCTAGAGAAGGAAAAACAACCATTGTATTTTGAGGAGAGAGAGGACAGGATCAGGAGTGGGATTCTACCAGTTTAGCCCAGTTGGGTAAACCAGTCGTTCTGTTAGGGGCGATTTGGGCGAACCAGTTTGTGTGGCGATGAGTTGGGCCCACCCCTGCGCTATTCTGACTCTTATTTCCTGGTTTTGAAGCCCAGCTGATCGGCACGGCAGCATGGATTGTCGCCCTTCAGCTGTTGTGACTCACCAGAGCTCCAGTAGTAAGCAAATGAAATGCAAGTGCCCAAAGGCGAGTGCGTGCCCAAAGCATACACTCACCGAACCAGTTGTTGGACCAGTTGAATCACACCACTGGGGAAGATAACAATTCCTATAACAAAGAATCATTTGATCAGCTACAGAAGCATTTTGGGGCTTATTCCTACCAGATAACTTCAGGAAGACCAGGTGAGATTTTTGATTGATGGGAGATGGGTGTAATAATATGGGTGGGAGGATTATGAAACAGAATCTGTGTTTC
The DNA here is from genome assembly GCA_027560395.1 of Boaedon fuliginosus. Taxonomy (NCBI): domain Eukaryota; kingdom Metazoa; phylum Chordata; class Lepidosauria; order Squamata; family Lamprophiidae; genus Boaedon; species Boaedon fuliginosus. The sequence continues at coordinate 12,875 of JANHGC010009624.1, read as the reverse complement.
TGCAACATACTTATTTATGTTTAACTTATTCCTGGTTTACTCAATACATCCAATTCTTTGGATCTGCAAGATGCATTGAACCATAAATTAATCAAGCTGGCTGGGTTTGTATAATAAGCAAGGCTAACATGTGATGGCTAACTGTCATGAAAACTCAGCCAGAATGTTTAGAAGAGTCCATTGTGAAGATTGATAGCTAATTTCCTAAAATCCTTGGACCTGTCATTTCTTGGAGGATTCCTAACAAAGACTAAACATAAAACTCACTTATGCTTGCTTTGGAATATGTTTCCTCAACCAAATGACCATATGTTTGGCTAAACTCCCTGCTGTGAGCTTCTGCTGATATTTAACAGGAGAGATAGAGATACTCAATGTGAAGAAGAATAAAGCCAGTTCTTCTTTAATCTGTGGAGAATCAGGAATTTATGAAGGCATCATTTGATGCTTTCTCTATCTGTGGCTAACATCTCTTCCAGTTACTTCTTTTATGTAACTGTTATGGGACAACAATTGGTAATATGGTCATCTGAATGAAGATGTAATTTGCACATAATGCTAACTCACAATGCGATTTGTTTCATGCTGGCTTCATGCTCTGTGAACCTAGCCACTGAGTTTATAAACACGGTTAATGGCTCAGTAGCTGAGCCAGATCACTTGGATATGATCAGAAAACCACATCTGAAACAACAACAAAATTAGCAGTGAATCCAGTCCCTGTCTTCCCTGTCCTCTTACCACCGGCGCTGTCCATTTCTGCTCCTTGTGGCATGTTCTAACACTTGTAACATTCCATTCTAGGCCAACCTTAGAGCTGACAGGATCTCCTGGGACCTGATGTGACTCAGGTGTGGGCATTGGAGGCCAAAGTACAGAGCAACTCATTCCTGTATTATGATCAGACTTTGACTTGCTGGAGAAACAAAGAAAGAGGGCAAGCACTGGCACCGAAGTAGACATGGTTCAAACCTCCAGAAGCCCCAGAAATTCCAAACAAAGCAGGGAAGGCAGTGTAGGTCTCCGTTCTTGACCCAAGAGGTCAGATAGTCTGTTGACAGACCTTCTACGGGCACAGCTTTCTCTACACTCTGAGTGCTCTCTTTGAATGAAAAGATGCAGGAGCTAAGTCCAGCAATGTAACACGCAGGCTGCATTTGACTGCATTGTTGAAGAAAGAAGGGACTACTCATTGTGTAGCTAAAGGGCACCAAATCAAAATGCTTTGAGATTTGTATGTATTTTGTATTGCCTGTATCTGAGCCTGTTGATAAAATGTGAGCTTTCCATCCATAGAAATAGAAACACAGTGCTAACACCAAATAAAAAAACACAAGCAAACTCAGTTCCCTTGAGCAGTGATGCCATCTGTTTTTCCCCCTGAAAGGGTAGCTGTGCTTTTTTTAAAAAAAAAAAAACCCCGCATCATAAACAGACATTCAGATGGAAGAAATGTTTTCTACCAAGCAGAGATAGGGAAGACTTTGTAACCCCCGAAGGTTATTAATTCTAAATCTGATGCAAAAGCTATTTCCTGAGAAGAAAACATAGGTGCTCATTACTTGAATGGGCTTTGCCTACCTTCCCTCAGCTTCCTGGAGATGAATATCTATGTGTTTATTTGAAGATACAGATGGAAGTTGCAGCCTCAAAGAAATGTACATGAAGCATACTATTTCCTCAGAATCTCAGAACCATCTGCATGATTTCTACCAAGCATCTACATACTACCTGTCAGTGTCTGAAGAACTAAATTAACCTCTGTCTGCTAAAAGAGTTTTATTTGGGGGATTTTACATGTCTTTCTTCCCTCAGATAACTAAATAAGCATATGGGTGTGTGCTGTCTGTCCATATTTATCTAACTCGATTGTGCCACTTTATTACATTGTGTGAGCATTCTAATTATTATTAATTATTAATTTAAATTGATTAGAGCTGCCCCTATGCTAGTAAACTCTGGGCAGTTTACAAATACCAAACTGGAAAAATAGTTAAAATGTGCAACATCACAAATGGCTTGAACTAAAACATTCTTAACAATAACAAATCACACCAAGGCTTCCAGAGACACATTAACCCAGGTCTGAGAAACCCAGGTTTTAAGGACTTTTGGGGATCCTAGGAGAGAGGATACTATCAGTAACTTTGTGGGGATGCTCTTCCATGGGTGGGGGGGCCACCACAGAGAAGGCACACTTCCTCAGTCCCACAAAATGGCAGCATTTAATAGAAGGATCTGAAGGGTACCCTGTTTATGAAATATACCAGGTGGGCAGAAACAGTTGGAGATACAGTTCCTTGGTTGATGGAAAGCAGGCAACAACATGTTAGTTTATAAGACAGTCCTTAAATTAAGAGATTGTACATTACTCAGAATAGCATGAACATGTTTAGGATGAAACTGGGCTTTACATTTGTGGTATACAGACTGAATGTGCACCAACTGACTAGTATTTTGTCCTTGCAGTTAGCAATGATCCTTGCATGACTATTAAACTATATTATAAAAAGTGATAAATGATAGCAAAACCATCAATATGCCATAGGCATTATTATTTGCAGGCCTATCTGATGACAGGTGTAACATATAGAGGATTGCAACCTGAAGTATTAAGAGAAGTACATGGTAATGAGCATTAGCTGATGAGTGAAATGTAAGGAAGAAAAATAGATATGTTGTGAGTTTGTGACATTAAGAGACAGGTGTGTTAAGATATTGCTAAGTCTTGGCCTGATGCAATTACTCTGAGGTGGGAGTGCCCACTCTCACCCAACCTACCTCCCACTGGAAAGGGAGGAGTTTTACCTTACCTAGTGGCACCATGTGCTTCCATACCTTCACTTGCTTTCTACACCTTGAGCAGAGCAGTCATGTGGCTACATGACTGCACCCATTCACTCAATGATACAAGTGGTTAGGATTGTAATCTATATTACTTTTTATTATTTTGTCTGTACATAATATAATACATTCTGTATGGTATATAATACATAACATAATAAACATAGTTATAGCTTACAAGTCAACGTCTCACATCTTTTCTTCACCACGAAGCAATGGGAACTAACATCCAACAAGGACACTAAACAAATTCCTCAACAAATGGTAGCAGAGGATGGATCCCAATTGCTTCTAGAAAACTATAAAAGATGTTTTCTACCTTGGATGAAGCCAAGTAGATGGAAAGTCCCTGATGCTGAAAAATCCCCCATCTGACAAGTTCATCTGGAATCTGGACCCAAAGATCCAGCATGGAACACCTCACCCAAGCTTCAGCAAGCCAAGCAGATGCCCTGCTCTTTGCTTGCCTGGACAACCAGGTAACCCAGGCTACATCGTCCATAGCTACAGCCACCGCAATGGCCAAGGCCCTAACCAAAGCAGCTGGCACTAACCCAATCGTGCAGATGACCACCATGACTTTGGAACAAGCCTTGATGCAGTAACTCCAAGATGCCCTACTGCGATTGCTGAACCTAGGAGGAACAGGCATCACTCCCGAGGCAGCACTTGCAGCAATCATGGCAAACGATGGCAGTGACTTACACAGCAGCAGTGACCCACACAGAGATGGCAGCTGTGACATCCCCTATGACGGTGGCGACAGCGGAGATGAACCCTGCAGCGGCAGCATTGATGACATTGGTAGGCACTGCCATGCCAGTGCTGGCAATGGCGGCAACCCCTCCACCCAGCATGGACACTGAAAACTTGGCAGCAACATTTTTATTTATTTATTTATTTATTTATTTATTTATTTATTTATTTATTACACTTTTATGCTGCCCAATTCCCGAAGGACTCTGGATGGCTTACAAAAGAGATAGAAATAGCACTCAGATATTATATACTGCTTACCAGAGCTTTACAACACTTCCCAAGCAGTCACAGAGTCACCATTTTGCCCCCAACAATCTGGGTCCTCATTCTACCATTTAGAAGGATGGAAGGCTGAGTGAACCTTGAGTCTCATTAGATTCTATCTTACAACCTGCTGAACAAGTCAGCAGAAATAGGCTGGAGTGCTGCATTTTACCATTATGGATAGCTCTTGCTATCCAAAGTTATAGGAAAGGATATAAATTTCTACATTTTTAAATAAATGGAAGGGAGGTCTCTTTATACTATCCTAAAGGTAGATTGAGGTATCCAAATGTTGAAATATAACCCATATTCTAATGAGGCTTTTTACCTGTTTCATTGGAGATCTTCCCTTCTGAACAGGGAGTACAATCATAGCAGCAATAGGGTTCTCCTTCTTTTGGGCTTTTTCTATAACCTGAATGGCATTTCTTATTACACAAGGAAATGGGCTGTTCCTGTCCACGAATAGAAGATGCATTGGATTAAATATGCAAAAATCAGAAAAAGTGCACTTTAACAACAGAAAAATATTCCCAATTTTGGTCTAAAGGAGCAGACTAGAATAAAGCAGACCTAATACTTCTCGTTGCCTTCTGTGGATTTAATCTACATTTTTGCAGAGAGACTGGAAATTGAAAAAAAGGCCCACCTTCCCTTCTGTTTCAACTGAGAATGAGGACACTAGAAAAATACATCTTAGGGAGATGAACTCTTCCATTAATGAATTTATCTTCTACAATCCTCAATCATATTGAAAGAGCTTGCTGAGAATCTTGGTGAATCCTCCATAACTTATGCTATTATTAGAAAGAAATATAGTCCAAATTCTTTTGGGGGTTTGCTAAATTCCTGAATGAGAGGCAACAATAAGTAAAGAGGAGAGAAAGGATCAATCCATTTGTGTTCTACATTGATAGGCAGAGAAAAGTTGACAGCTTCAAAATACAATCATTGTTGCCATCAGAATTCTTCAGCTAGTCAGTGACAAAAATACTTGCATGAAATATTGTTCAATTGAAGGGGCAAGGTAAAAAAAATCAGAATAATATTAGGTGAAACAATTCTAATTGTCAGATGTAGAAACTATGATAGTTTTGTTTATTAAAAATATTGAAGCTCCTTGAATTTTAAATAAGAAAATAAAGAGATATTGAAACAACCTGGATCCTACCTTTCCAAACTGGGTTGGCCAAACAATGTGCTTTTTGGAAATAGTCAGTAAGGATGCTTGTGGGTCTAGCTTTCCAATTTTGACTCTAAGAAAAGACTGATTTGAGAATGTGATCCAGTTGATAATATCAACCCCTCCTACTAACTCTCCATGTTGGTCAAAAGAAATAGTTCTTCCACTGCTGTCATTGAATGAGACATATCTAAGAAAATGATACATCTAATTAAGAGTAAGAGAAGAACCTTTTAATCCTTTTTATTGCAATTTTTAATGCTATTCTTAAATTACACATATTAACTCTGGTGATATGGAGACAGAGTTTTTAAGTTTATTGATACAATGAAATCAGAGCACATTGTGATTTCCCTTATTGTATAAGTGAAAAAGAGGGAAATATAATTGGAGAGGGAGAGAAACAGACAGGCAGACAGAGGCAGAGGGAGAAAGGGAGAAAGAGAGAGAGAGAAAGAGAAAGAGAGAGAGAGTGTGTGTGTGAGAGAGAGAAGACAAGAATAGTAGCTGTTAATTAACATAATTCAAGTACATAAAAATATAGGAAATAGTCCCCAAACATTTATCTTGCTTCTTTTAAAAATATGTGATAGTTCACTCTCAGGTTATATCAAATATGTCCTTTCCAATCTTTTAAAGGGTTATTCTTCAATGAAATTCCCATCATATCACTTCACTAATATGATTAGCAAAAAATCAGTGTGTGGTAGCTCTTGTTCTGACCAACCTTTTTTTAAAAAAGATTTTGTGAATTTTGTCAGTTTGTATCTGTGGGATCAGGTATTATTATTTGCATTGGACAAAGTTAAGTAAGCAAGAAATATATCTTAGATGGGAAAGCTGGAAAAAAAACTGCAATAACCTGCTAGAGAACACATTTCAGACCATCTCTGACTTTTTACTAAGAAGCTGTGTGTATGCCCTGCAAATATTCCATTTCATACATCCATACATAACCTCAAGAGAGCATAACAGACCTTTTCTAATGTAACTGATAGAACACAAATATAGGCAAGAAGCCATATAGACACCAACTGTTTCAACTAGGCTCTATGGCAGGATCTAGCTTGGAGAATCTTGAAAATACTACAAGTGCTGTGCAGTTGTAGAGAAGATTATTGGATACTTTCATGGCAGTGTGTAGTTTGGGAAATTTAAAATAATTCCCTCTAAAAGACAATAAGAAATTTCATGTTGTTGCCTAAATGGATATGAACAGATAAAGCTCAAATCAAAAGATGTAGCATAACCATTCAACAAAATTCTATCATCATATCATGGAAATATGTTGGGTTAGTCTAATCTTAGATAAGAAAATGCAATCATCAACATTTCACCTCTACCTGATAGTATTTTAAAAAGTTATCTTCTACAAAAAAGGGCCCCAGCAAAAGGATTCAGAGCATTGAACTACTTAACTGATAAATGGAAACCAGTAAAATGTGGTCTAAAGATTAAAACAAACAGAGCATACTTATTTCATATGATTGGCAATCATTGGCAGAACAGTCGACCTAATCAATAAGCAACCCACAACTGATTCATGGCAAATGAGGCTGGAGTTTGTCCCTTACTGAATTATAAAACATAATAAACAAGCCAGAGAGGAGAAGTTAAAAACAAACCAGCAGAAATAATGAAATATAAAGCAAGAGCTTTATATCTCCTTACTCCAAGGATTTTACATAAAAATTGTAGAGAACATTTGGTACTAAATACAATCTGTTTGTTTGTTAATTTAATCTTTATATAGCACCCATCTCATTCCATAATTCTATGAAAATAAATGAAAGAAATTAGGAAAGAGGCAGGAATTGGATGAGAAGGACCTTTAAGCTCATTTCCAACACAATGGTTCTGTGATTGCAAGGAAAGGATGCTGCAAATGCCTTTACTAGTTTACTCAAAGAGTTACCTTCCATGACTGTTGATGAACTTTTTGTCTCCATCCATTTGTAATTCCCTTTTGGTTGTCCACTGAAGAGTACATGGCATGCAAAGCATACACAATGGAGTATGCAGCAATGTAGACGCTGTAACTGTGAGCAGTCATCCTCATCTCAAGTACAGACATAGGAAGAGATCCTAGCTGCTCTTTTCCAGTGCAAAGGTCCTCACTCATACTGCCATCAGTAAAACTAGGGAGCAAACAATTAAATACTTGTTGCCAGGTTTCCCTTAGGAAACCATCTTCTTTCTCCAAAACAGGGTTCCTTGCTTGAAGAAACTGATGGAAGCCAGGAACATCCTTGAAACTAGTTGCCAAGGATAAAGATCCATGAAGGAAATTCAAGTCCCAACTTCTTTGAAGGGGAATGGATATGTAATCAACATCTGATGTCATAACCCAGACTTTTGAATATTCCGGAATTTCTACAAAATCAGCTAATTTGAGGAAATTCCTTAAAGATAATATACTTTGAAATTTGCCCTGAACAATCACTATATTAGATGTACGGGTAAAGAGAAAAAGTAATGTTTTATGAATCCCTTCTGTTACTTTATCAATCTCAGTGAGATAGCCATCAGACAGTTTTCTTATGAAATCAAAGCAGATACCACTTTTGGAAAACATGGGAAGCACATTTTGTAGTAATATTTGTGTCAATTTGCCAAATTCAATATATAACACTCCAATCCATGTCCATCCAAAATGCAATAGAAGAATGAGAATTCCCTTGTGCTGCTGAATTGTGTTTGGGAACATCCAGTGGAAGAGAGTATCCTGGGTCTTCATCTCTGGAGCAGAGGTATATCCAAGCTAAAAGATGTGAAGAAAACCAAGAGGAAAAATGTGTCTCTTCTGTACTTTGTTTTATGTCCAATTTATGCTTATATAGGACTGTATTATCCAATCTGATCTCAGATAAAAAAGAAATATTATGTAACACTAATGGAAGTCAATTACCTGTGGAATTTTGTAGATGGTCAAGAAGTTTCCTAGGTCCATGAATTCCTCAGAGTTTGGTCCCCCAATAACAGCTACCAAATTATTCTGGAGGTCACATTTATAGTTAGGGATGAATCTACTTGGAGTAGAGAGCAGTTCCATTGTGGCTGCATAAGTATATCTTGCATTATAATAAGTGTTATAGATCTTGAAGCCTAGGGTAACATTGGTTAAGATGTGGACATTTTCATTAATCTCCTTTACAGCAAACACCAAGGCTATCATATGTTGGTAAGCCTGAGTCACTGAACTAAAGTGAAATTCAAAAATCAGAAATATATATTGTCAAGTTGGTTCAGAGAAAATATCTGTTGCATTCCAGTACAATGTACTTCTGCTCATTAGCAGAACTACGAAGGGCATCAAGGAAGTGTGATTTTGTGCCTTTCCTAGCACAATGACAGTGCTATGTGAATGTCAGCAGTAATAAATTTACCTCACACAAACTAAATGCACACTTTTCTCTTTCTCTCTTCTCTGAAAGATTGCTCTCTTTCTCCTGGTTTTGTGTGTGTGTTTTTTTCTGATAGATGGTGTG
>JANHGC010009623.1:180135-191529 GCA_027560395.1 Boaedon fuliginosus | reverse complement strand
TTTTCCACTGCGCATGTGCAAATTTCAAACAGGCGACATTCAGTTAAACGAGGAGAATTCTGCTCCACTGTACATGCCCAGATTTGAAAGGGAGCCGGCATTCTGAAATTAGTCAGCTGCCATGCCTCTGCTACTCCGGCCTCAATGGCCTCAGGTCCCCTGGCAGGCCTGTCGGAGCGGCAGCATCTTCGGTCAGGCCAGCTGGGCTTTTGCTGCACTCCTGGCTGGGTACGCAGTCTATGGTTGTGACCGAGGGACAGAAGCGGCAGCCAGGAAAATGGGGTGGGATGCTCATGGTCCCTTTCCCTGCAGCCCACTTCTGCCCCTGCGGTCACGACCATGGACTAAGAAACCAGCCTGGAGGGCGCCAAAAGCCTGCTGCTGCTGCCACAGACCAGCCAGGACCTGAAGCGATGGAGCCCAGAGTTGCTGGAAGCTGAGCAGCAGGGAGGGGGCACCTGAAGCCCCAAGGATGCCCTGCCCCAGCAGCGCAGGAGAGCTGCAGACTGCCACCTTTCCACTTGGGAGAGCCTTTGTGGGATCATTGGGCCCCTCCATGCACCACTTCCCCAAAGCGCTTCCACTGTTTTTATTTTGTCCTACCCGAGAGAAGATGTCCTTGGCTTCCCCAAAGCTCCTTCGCGACCACAGGCAATCCGCAGCAGAGGTGATTCCCACAGGGAACAGTTCCAAAAGCCAGGACCTTCCCCTCTACACCGTGTTCTGGGCCTGCTCTCGGAGCTCTTCCCCGTGGGAATCACCTCCACCCTGGACCACCTGTGGTTGCGGAGGAGCTTTGGGGAAGCCAAGGACGTCTTCTCTTGGGTATGACTAAATAACAACAGTGGAGGAAGAGGGTGAAAAAGACGAGGAAGAGGAGGAGGGAAGATGATAAACAGAATGAGGAAGAGTAGGAAGAGTAGGACGATGAGAAGAACATGAAGATGAGGACGACAAGGGAGAAGGGGACTGGAGGAGGACTGGGAAGATGATTTTGAACAGGATGACAAGGGGAAAGAAGAGGAGGAAGAGGAGAGGGAAGAAGAGGAGCACTCACACATACATAAATATCAGGCCAAAGCCACGTAATAAGCTAAGGAAAGAGGGAGGGAGGGAAGGAGATGGAAGGGAGAAGGGAGGAACAAACACAGAGGGGAGGAGAAGTGAGGGACACAAGGAAGGAGGAAGGAAGGTAGGATGGAAGAAGGTTGAAGGAAGTTGCCAGTCTAATAAAAAAAAAACCAGAGCAAGGCCGGGTCGTCAGCTAGTAATTAATAAAAAACACATCAACTGTTGCTTTCTCAATTATCTATGCTGTATCAATTATTCCTTCTCCTCAGGCAGCAAACATTTGGCATTTACTTTTCTGCAGAGCTCTGTTGGATGATCCTAAGCATTGTTTTGCTATGTGAAATCAAGTATATTGTGCAATAGTTTGCACACATCATTAATTCTTCATGTGTGGTTTCTTGGTAAAACACAGTTGTTCCATTTCTTCCTCCCTTGCAGCATCTATTGATGCCTTTGCTGATTACTAAAGGGATCATCTGTCTTTGGCATCTTACTACATTGCTGCTGAGGGGTCTATTTGGGATGACCAGTGAATATTGCTGTTTGCTATTTGATGCTTCAGTATGAATTCAAAATATTGCCTTTGAAATGAGGTAATATAATTAATGTTTCTCACACTTCAACTGCTTGTAACTAATCTTTTCTCTCCAGAATTACAACTGCAGCTCCTGCTATGGTTCCCACATGCTGTTTAATTTATGACATGATTCCAATAAAATATAGAAGTAGTATGATAATAAGCTTCCCAGTTATGTTTTGCTATTGATTGTATTCACACATCATGTCTAAGTCATGATTTGTTGTTGGATAAATCACAACTGGTGGGGTTCATCGCACAAAACCCTAAGCCAAAGTGAAACACATTTCATTTTTTGCGATATGGGTTCAGTTATGTTTGCAAGGAAGATGTTAGCATAAAACCAAAGGGGCTTTTTAAGAAATCCAGCATTGGCTAAGTTTGAACACTTTGCTGTAGGTTACTTATGCTGTCTGCTCACTTATAAAACCACAGTATAAAGGTACCGAATAAATTATGCCTAATAAAATAACTGTCCTTTATTATTAGTTTGCATTTGGGAGATGTTGATTTTTAAACATAGAATTTCTCATGGCTGATGTCTACATCAGAAAATATCTTTTCTATTGTTTGCCCAAGTGTTTCTGAAAGAAATCATAATGGCAGCTGCCAAAAGGAACCATTTTAAAAATAAAACGATTAAGCAACTTGAAAAAGAATGTCCAATTTTCTCTGCTGATCTGAGTCTCCATCTTCCTATAGATCATTAAAGGAAGAGTATAATAAATGTTTCTATGCTGGGAAAATAAAAACCGAAGGTACTTTCTTCCTTTTCTAGAGTAAGAAGTAATTTGGAAACAGATCTCAGCTGGGTAAAGTAGACTACAGGTAGTGAACAGTTTACTTAGAGATTGTGTATATATTGCATGGACTCACATCAGAGCGCTGGATTTAGCTAGAAAGTCAATGCACAGCAAAGGATCAAGCAACTTTACTCTCCACCATGCTGTTTCTTTTATCAGTATCACAACCCTGAAATAAAAACCTATCAGGGTCTCTTTCTGTGTTCTTTCTTTCTCTTTAGAAATTAACTGACTGGCTTGACATATTGTGTGAAATCCTTGTGTTGTATTAGCATATGTTTAAAGCGGAACCTTTGGGAATTGTGTTTATATATAAAAAGTCTGTATTTACAGCTTTAAACAGTAATTAATCTAAAAACACCATAATAGTGCAACAAAGGTGTTAACAGATATGACAACTCACTTTTCTCTTGGTATGATGTTATATTTAAGAGATTAGGCATCAGAGGCATCACAGGTATCTTTTAGGTAACATAATGTAATGAATAAGCTCAGGGGAGGGCAACAATCTTGAAATGGTAAGATTAAGAATTTTTCTCCAGAACCTGATTCTCAAAGACAAATAGATCCTTAAAATGGCTATTTTCCTCTAAAGAGTTATCACTTCTCCCCTTTTAAAGCAATATAAAGTTGACATATTTCACTGAGTATGAAATAATTAACCACTGTTTCATATTATCTGTTCTATTCCCAAAGTTCATTTAGTATCTCATGCATCATTCATAGCACTAATAACATACAATTGTCTGTATGAAACATAACAAAAAGGGCAAAATCTGCTTGAAAATACATAGAGGTACAGATAGCAACAGGGCAAAGAAATCAAAAGATGAACGTAATTCAAACATTTTCTCTATATTGATAATGTTTAAGTCATAAAGGCTTTGGAAGCCAACAATACTAAAGCCAGGCTAAATGGTTAAAACCAAAGGTAGCTGATCATAAAAATATATCCTATTGAAAGTAGCAATTAGATGGTAGGTTTATGGCTTTTAGAGAATGGGATGAACTAGTTGCTGACTTTTAACATTTTTAAAATAGTTGTCATTTGGCCTTCACATGAGTTCTGGATAGAACTTCGTTCAAGAACATTCTATAACCTTTAGCAGCAACCATACCCTATTCCACATTTAATTATTTATATACTTATCTACCTTTCTAATTTATATTGCCAGTGGCTCTGGCCAGCGTACAACAAAGCTAAAAACAATAAATAACAAAAACCATTATCGTCATTATTAAAAAACATTAAATTATAAACATGTCCATGAGCATGAAGTATGAGCCAACAAGTACCAAAAGAATCAGAATCTATGGAGAAAGTAAATGGTTTGATTGTGCAGCTGAATCTTCAACAAACCACAGATGGAAGTTAACAGCTTGTTTTTCTTGGTCTCTATATGAGAAAGATGGGTAATGGGGTAATGTAGCTAGTTCACTTAACAATGGTGAGAAAGTGTCTCATAAAAGTAGGAAAACAATTCCACTGAATCAGCAACAAATCAAATGGATCCTAGAATATGGTTTGCCAAGTTGGTCGATGCAGTCTATTATTGAAATTTTATCCAGGATAATCTAAACAGTATTATGGATGAAAATAATCTTGGAAGTCAAAAAATATTTAGGACTTTCAGAAGTTCCAGTCTGCTGACATGACTTCCCAAACAGTGATATATACTATATACTAAACAAAAAAGAATGCTTACAAGGGAGTAGCGGAAGAGATTAAAGAAAAAAAACAAAAGAATAAAAAAATTCTCCAGAAAGTTTTAGGATGCCTGAAAGCTGCTAATAGGAGCTGTAACAGAATGCATATAATATGTTAGGGGTAAAGTAGCAGTCCTGGAAGCCACTTCCACGATTAACAAAATTATATCAGAAATTTTTTTTAAAAGAAAATATGTTAGGGAAAAAAAGAACTCACATTTCCATTAAAGAAATGGAGCAGAACAGGAATTATAAAAATGATTTTAAGGAACAGTATCAGCAATAACATTATAATCAGTATACAGGCACATACAATAGAACAGAGGGCAGTAACTCACTAGGGAAAAGACTGAACAATTAAATGACAAGAGAATCGAGCAAGTCCAGAAAAATGCAGAGCTGAATTACATTTCTATTATCTATGTTCGCCAAAAATGCTACATAGCACACAGCCACATTTTTCAAAAGAGCTAAAACAAATAATGGGTGTTAGGGGATGAAATATTGGACCTAAAACAGCTAATTCTGTAAACTGTTTGGTATGCAGTGGTTCATTCTGACCCAAATATACAGTCAAAATTTACAACCCGCAGTATTATATAGGAAAAATGTCTTGCCATGAGGAAGGAACCACAAATGCTCCTTGAGGCATCTACGTCCAATGCAGAGCTTTTCAAAAATGTTTCTGCATGCAGACTGGTTACCAATCAACATTACGTCAGTAGGATTTCTCTCACTGCCTGAAATATTTGGTATAAAACACTAATCTGAGATTAGAAGGCTGTGCTGGCTTTTTAAGTTCAATTACATAAAGAAGCTGGAGGGCTTTGGTCACTTTCTGGTAAGTGGGTGCCCCTTGCCTAGTTGCCTAAAGTGTTAATCCCAATAATCCAGTGCACTTACAAAAGAGATGATAGCCAGTGTATTGAGCTTTTGTAGAAAGAAACATGAACGTTCCTTGCTAGAGTGAGGTTAGTAGCAGATAACACAGTACAGTACGGCAGTTATGATGGAACAAATTCTGTTTCTTCTAATTTCATATAAAAGTCTTTATTCTCTTTTGTGAAAGTCAAGCTTGTAAATCCTGCCTTTTTCATTTTTGATAAAGCCATAGTCTTATTAATTAAGAGTTGCTTCACCAACCATGACTGAATGAATGTGTTAGGTATTCCGGGATACCCTTGACAATTGCATGTGACAGGTGCAGAAGATTCTAGCTTGTCTTTTTTGTGCACTTTGATAGGATCTTGCTAGGTTTTCATATAAAGTTTTGTATGTATACTAGAACAATTCAAGATACCAGAACATCTTCAGATAGGAATACCACACATGCTTTCCAAAAGCAAAATAGGTATGAATAAATAAGAGTTGGGGGGGGGGGGCGGGGAAGTGGGGAGATTTTAAGTGTCCTGATTCTGAAGGGAGAAATATTTTGCCAAGTAAGATCTTAACAGGAATTCCTATGTTGCTATTTTTACCTTCACACAACTGAGGAAATCTCAGGGTTCTTGGCTATGCCTGACTTTATCAATCAATGATATGGAAATAGAAGGAACATTGGGGGGAAACTGACAATGTAACACTGGGTTTCTTGATTTTGGAGGAAATGAAAGCTGGCTTAAGTCCCAAAGTTGTTTTTTTCAGGAGGCAACTGGACTTTGTTTTTTTCTTTTGAAGACGTTTCACTTCTCATCCAAGAAGCTTCTTCAGCTCTGACAGGATAGTGGGGAATGGAAGGGTTTACCCTTCCCATCATGACATAGATGTGGACTCTTCTCGGTGCCCAGCTTGATCCGATGTTTTTCTCCTCTTCCCCTCCTGCCCTTGGTCATGCCACATTTCTCATCCGTGCTGCAAGGTGTTTAAACATCAAGGCGCACCATCAAGGATCAGCAAGCAGAAAGAAGCTACTTGGGAACAATAAGTCACTCAGATTGCCTTTTAACTGGGACAAGAACAAATCATCATAAAGACATCAATCATACCTACCATTGGGCCACCTCCAGATTTCAACTCCAGTCAGGTGTTGAGTGGAAGTGCCCGGCAGATTCAGTGAGATCCTTTCAGCTTTTTCAAATCTTTTTGAGAAAGACCTTGGCAATCACAAAAGCAGAATTTCTGTTGGAGAGGGGAAGGACAAGAAGAAAACAGTGTGCGGAATGCCTTGTCCTGTGACATTTCATTGTCAGTTCTTGATTTTAATAGACTCCCTAAGCTGCATTTACTTTTCTGAGTGACATAAGCCTCCTTAACCTCATTTCTCTTTGTTCAAAGAATTTTGCCTTTTTCTTAACTCTTCTTTAAACATATTTCACAAAGTACAGCTCTATTTTTCTGCTTAAAAACTGTGGCGTTGTTTAATACCTTTATCTGTAAATCTCTGCATAGGCTATAATGGGCTTGTCACCTAGAGAGATGTCAAAATTCAACCTCAGATTCACTGAGGTATAAAATTCCACTTCTTACTCCATAAATCTCCAGCAAATACCTCTGTTATTTAACCCTTGACACTCTGGAGATACTATAGGAATTTAATGCTCACCAATGAACTCCACAAAGTAATTTACACTGTTGTCACAAGCGAGTCTCAAAATCCTCCATTTTAATATGGATTACTACTTGCAGTTCCCAGGTGATAAATCCAGCTGGATTATCAATGAAATCAATTATATAGGATCACAGGGCACTAAATTTAAAACTAAAGCAAAAATAACATTTTCGTCCTCAAAAGGCTTAGAACAGTAAAGGAACAATCCAGCCATAACTAAATATTTTAACTCCCGTTGATCTCAACAGGAATTTTAAGCACATTCTGGGTCACAGGAATGTCTGAATAAGCAGAGTGATTCCAGTGATTTGAGGAGTTGATAGGTTTTATTTGATCTTCAACTACAACAATGGAAATAGTTGTATAAATAAATGTCGTGTCAGTATAGGTTGAACGCTGAAAAAAACCATCCCATTTTATTATCTAGAGGCAAACTATCCATCATAGATTTTAGGAACATCTGACATGACACAAAACCACAAGTCAAATACCAAACTTCCTTGACTCAACCTGGTTGCTAGGCAACATGCATGCTAAATGGTTAACTAGATTTGCATTTTGTGTGAGCCTCAGTATTATACATTTTACCGCCCTAAGGAGAAATTAACCCTCATTAACCACAGGATGCCCTATTACCTCTAGCTCCAGAAGGGAGGTTATGCAGTTGTCTACAGATGTCAGGATGGCATCCACAATGGTGCAACTACCGTTTTGCCCAGTTTTTATGTGCATTTCACTATTGCAGCTGAAAAGTGGGATATAAATCTAACCAATCAATTATAATAAAATAATGCTTTAGCACCCATTGCCTTTGGCTGATCTTGAAAAGCTAAAAAAATGGACCTCATTAGTATTCCAATGGGAGACCATGTGGTAGGCTAAACAGAAGGCTGAAAAAAATCCAGGAAGGCAATGGCTAACCCATGCCAAGTTTACCTAATTTGGGATCAAATTTGGATCAAAGGCATCAATACTTGATTGCTGCAGGATTGTAATAACAGAGTCTTTATTAGTTACTTCCTATAAAGATATTTCTCTACAAGCTAATTACTCTGACCAATGATAGTCTATGAGGGGACTATCTAGCAAGTGTATTGATAAATTTAGGCTAGTGGATTGGTTAATGCGATGCGAATAAAATCACTGCAATGAAAAAGGAATCAAATCTTGGCCCGGAAGTAAGCAACTTATTTTCCACTGCTAAATAACAGAGACCTCAACATGAGATATAGAAATCAAAAGAGGATTTTACTTCCTCTCTCTCTCCCTTGGTCAACGTTCCATCCATCCTTCTTCCAACTGACAAAATATGATCTAATACAGCACATGTTCGTCTATTGTTTATTCAGGATGTCTTACTACAACACTACCCCATAAGTTTGTTTTGACACATTGCCATGGAAAATAAAGGACTGTCTGAAGTCCTTTACACTCCCAATGCATAGGATATCTAGCCATCCATGCCTCATAGGCATGGTAACTGCTTAAACTGAAAGTGGACATGAATCTCTTAGAGTTTTCTTTATCAAGATTTACTGCTTGCAATACTGTGATCTTGAAGAATGTCATAGTGATACAAGAATCCAATAAATAAACTAAATATCCAGTAAATATTTCCCGTTAAGGACCAATATATCTCTGCACACATTCAAGTGGTGGGACTTTCCATTCACAGCTTTTAAGTAGACCAGAGAGAGGATGCAATTCTCTTCTCTGATACCAGATGTGTTTGCAGCTGTGGATTGTTTATTCAACAGCTATTCAAACTCTTATCAGTCTGAAGACCAATCCTTACGGCATTTCATCAGTGGGAACTCAATGGGAAATCCAAATTGTGGGCTCACAACACAGAGCAATGCCCTATTTATTCCTCTGCTTGCACACATTGACATATCTAGGATTTCAATTCAGATGAATGCCCCCATACACTGTTTTAACATTGATTCTGATCCCAATGGAAAAGGCATATACTTGTGTTCCTTATATGGCTTATAAACTGGCAATTTATTGGTTACTTACTTATTTAATGACTTGGATTTATATATTGCTTTGGTCAGGCAATTAGATCCCATCTACACACACACACACACACACACACACACACCACCAAATCACAACTGCAAGGATACAGTGAGTCATCATGCAAATTCTGTCATTATGTATTTGCATCCCCATCACTGAAACTTTAGCCTTCCTCTATTCCTACTTCTACCTTCTTAGCCTTTTCCTTTTCTGTGCAGACGGACACACGGCCAGATAACTACTGGACTATCCTTCATTTTTATAGTCTCAGAATGGGTTCAATATAGAGAAGATTCTTATAATTCAAAGAAATCCTGGAGATGGACAATTTGCAACAAATAATGAAGCATTTTTAAAAACTTATTCCGGTGGAATAAAGATGCTTGTAGTTGATTACCATGGTTGCCCAATCTCTTCTTAAAAACTTCCAGTGTGTGAATGCTCCAACACTGGAAGTTTTTAAGAAGACGTTGGACAACCATTTGTCTGAAATGACATAGGGTTTCCTGCCTGAGTGTGGGGGAGGGTTGGACTAGAAGACCTCCAAGGTCCCTTCCAACTCTGTTATTCTATTCCATTTTATTCCATATCCCAGGGTCATGTGATCCCCTTTTGCAACTTTCCAACAACCAAAGTCAATGGGGAAACCAGGTTCACTTAACAACCATGTTACTAACTCAACAGCAACGGTGATTCATTTAACAATTGTGGCAAGAAAGGGTTGTACAATGGAGCATTGCACTAAACAACTGTCTTACTTAGTAACAGAAATGTTGGGCTCAATTGTGGTCATAAGTCGAGTTCTACCTGTACTTTTCTGGATGACCATTACACACACTTTTAGCAGTCCTTTGCAATGGAAGCCAGCAATCACTGCTCTCAAATTACTCTGCCTTGAGGGAAGGACCGCTGGCTGCTTTCAATAGATTAGGGCACATCTGCCAGGGTACCACACATTATGCTAGTTCGAGGCCTGAAGAAAGCACTTTAAGGAATCTGTGAGGAAGAGTCACATGTGGTCTCAGTTTTAGGCAAAGTTCATGCTATATTTCTAGGCATAAACAAGGAGGGGAGAGGAGACAAAGAAAAGATGACATTTAATCAGCTCGGTATTCTTCAAAGTTTAATAAGGGTAAGGCAAGGGACCCAGCTATGTTCTGACCAGTGGTGGTATTCAATTTTTTTTACTACCGGTTCTGTGGGTATGGCTTGGTGGGCGTGACTATGCTGTCAGCCAATCAGAGGTGGTATTTGCCAGTGTCAGCCAATCAAAGGTGGTATTTGCCAATTCTCTGAATCAATCAAAATTATTGCTACTGGTTCTCCGGAACCTGTCAGAACTGGCTGAATACCACCTCTGGTTCTGCCAGCCTGGTGAGAGAGGTCCACATTGGGCATAATTAGCCAAGTTTGTGGCAAGGCCCAATGGCACCTGGTATAAACCCCTTAGACTTCATTTGAATCGCTTGTCGTGACTTAAAAAAGGATGCCTTCCAAAACAGGGAGATTCTTGGATGTTCAGGCAGGCTTTCATCTCTAGAGAGTTGTCAGTTTCATGTAAAAAAATTTTTTCCGCGACTGTGCTTTTTAAAACTTTTAATTAGAGGTTAATTCATGTAGGTGACATTTCTGAAGTCCCCACCAGAGCCAGTGAGACTGTAATCAGCCCAGGCGCAGGAATTGGAACCGCTTCTCAGCCAGCGATACTGAAAGGAAGCCATAAAAGCTGTGCCACCCAGCGAGTCGCACAGCAGAGAGTGGATGTTAACCTGGGTTTCCCAAGTCACCGCATCGCACTGGCTCTTCTCCAGACAATAGCCTGAAAGTGTAATATTAACGATCATTTACAATTCCCTTTGATTTTCTCTCAAATCTCCGAGGAAGCTAATCTTAAAAGAGGTTGATTATAGTAACCTCGGTGAGAACATTTCCTTTCTCCAATCAGAAATGAACTTCAAGGGGGTCCGTATTTCAAATGGACTGGGAGAAAGTACCATCCGGGCTTTTGGGTTCATTAACTGATACAGATTTTCTGTGGGTTGCAAACTGGCCCTGCTATCTGGAATAGCAATGCGCACCTAATATGAATACCTATATCTGCAAGTATCTCCCAGTTGGGCTGAATGTAGGCAAAAATGTGTTGGCTGGTAAGAGAGAGCTAGATGGGAGAATCTAGCTTGCAGAGAAGAATGTGCCCATGCTTGGAATAAAATTGGACTGTGATTGCCCTCGTAGCCCTCTCGTAAAAATGTGCCAAGAATAATTGGTACTGTTCTTAACTTATGTGAGATAGAAACAACTAAAGGTGGTAATTTAGTCTACCATTCCTCCCTCTCCCTCTCCCTCTCCCTCTCCCTCTCCCTCTCCCTCTCTCTCTCTTATATACTGTATATAAAATGCCAAAGCCTTAATTTCCCAGTCTTGATGGCAGGAAATAGTAAAACAATTGTGAATTAACAAATAAAAGAAGAGAGGGAGGGAGGGAGGATTTATGTTTCTGAAATTCAAGAGAAATGGGACCCTTGATTTAATGAACTAAATCAGGGAAAGAAATACTAACTGAAATCAAATGTACACTAAATAATAACCCTCGGTGGTGCAGTGGTTAAATGCAGCACTGCAGTCTCTGCTGACTTGTTTAGCAGGTTGTCAGATTGAATCCCACC
>JANHGC010009623.1:97930-109694 GCA_027560395.1 Boaedon fuliginosus | reverse complement strand
AGGGAGGAGGGGAAAATGATCTTAATTCCAAGCCCTCCGCCATAGCCAGGTCTTAGTGGCCTTGCGGAAGGCGGGCAGATTAGGGATGGTCCTGATGTCCACCGGGAGTGATTGTTGTAGGTGTGTAGGGTGTGGGGGTGGATTCATCCTTCCCATCGACGGGTTCGATGGTTGATAGGAATGTGGGATAGAGAATAGGTGCAGAATGGTGCTAATTTTGTCACAAAGGTTCAATCCAATCTTTAGGTCAAACCTGTGATCTCGAAGGATGGAGTATAAAAATTCATCGTAGTAAGCTGTTAAACAAATTCAATCAGACAGTGATTTTTTGATTTTGTATAGATGTTTTAGACCCCTCATGTTTATTTGTGAGCGTGTGCACATCTTTTAAGAATTGAACTAGAAGTATAGACAAAATGAGATTGTCATTCAATGAGTTCTTATACCGAACTCAGCTCTACTCCCAAAATTATGTCAGGAAATATTAAACATGTCTAAAATATTAGAAGCTTACTTTTAATGGAGATCTTTGCAAGGTTGGAATTTGCTCCCAAGAGAAACTTTGCTCAAATTTTATTCCTAAGGAAAAACCAGCAAGGATTGCTAAATCTTGCTAGCAAACGTCTACGGAGATTCTCGATCATCCAGGTCATGGTTGTCCCAAAAGTGCTTTTTCAGAAAGCAACTGGTCTTTGAAAAAGCACTTTGGGGGATAGTTAGCAAATATTCAATCTGCTGCTAGTTGTCAGGTGTGCAGAAAATGGTCTCTTTTCTCTTTTTGTTGCAAAGGATCTAATCTTCGGGGCTTAGAGACCACGGCCACGTTTGATGTGGCCACTCAGGAGTTTATCCTAAACACGCCAACCTTCTCTGCCATGAAATGGTGGCCAGGAGACCGTAAGTACCAAGCATGCTGATGAATTGGAACCAAATGGAAGGAATTGCTAGATTCATTTCTTCTTTTGTGTAAGGTCCTGCCTCGCCAGACTTCTCAAGAAAGTTTCCAGAACTCTGGAAACGAAAGCCATTTCAAAGGGAACTTTTAATGGTAGATAGTGATAGCAAGGTGTAGGTAGGAACTTTGGAGGAGCCCCTCCAAAGACCAGTCCATTGTCAAGCCAATCCCAAGGTGTGAAGATGTTATGAGAAATTCAGGCTGAGAAGGTGATAAATGCCGGTTCCCAAGGCAATGCTGCCGCTCTCCTTCAGAAATGAGATAAGGCAGGTGGCTTGAAGCACATTCTTTGCCCCCACTCCCAAGGCAAAGCAAGAAATAGAAACAAAAACCCCATACAGAGATTCCCCACCCACCAGCCTCCCCTCTCCCATCAGAATGATAGCATCCCTATAGGAATGTATGGGACCTGACATTTGGTTTCCTTCCAGCCTTTATTAATGTGAAGGCTAGAACTTTCTTGGTAGAATCATTGTGCATTGAACACCTTCCAAAATCAGTGAGGACAAAGCAGTGAACTTTTCAAGTCAATTTCAAGTTGTTTGGGTCTTGTCTTCTTTGTGACAACTTTAACAATTAAATTGAATAGTTAGTGAGATTATATAGTAAAATATTCTGGATATTCTGGACCATTATTTTTTAACCAAACGATAACTTCTTTTCTTCCCATCTTCTTGCAGTGGGCCGGACTGCAACTCATGCTGTGGTTTTTGCTCAACTTTATCTGAAAGGACGTTGTTATGGCATGCATCCATTCATCATGCAAATCCGCAGCCTCAGAGACCATTCTCCAGGTCAAGGTGATGTTTTTGTGAAGCTCTTGAGAAGAGTAAGCTAGGAGTCTTCTCTTTTCTCCCAGACACTGGAAGAAGGCAAAGAAGCCATCCTTAGCCAAAGAATGCTAAATTCTCTTTTTGATCTCTCTAGAATCTTCCTAGATACCAATGTAAGCCTAGTCTGTGATTTCCTTGGTCTTTGTTTTTCCCTTTTCTGAAGACAGAGTCAAAATGGGCTCTCCTTCAGACATTTTGCACTTCACCATTTCTCCTGGATTATTTATGGGTTCGGCCAAACCATTGATGAATTCCTTCATTACCCTAAAGTGTAATTCATCCCACCTTGCAGATTTAAATGAAGAGGTACATCCTACCATGTTTCTAGCAATTTGAAAGATTCAATGCTACCTCAACACCCTGCTGTTTTTGGTTCCCTGATGAAACAACCTTCCCCTTTAGTTGGGAAAAACTAAACCAGTGTAAGAATTAAATAGCTCTGCCTGTTTGTTTGTTTTATTTCCCCTTATTTTGAATGTATCTAAAAAAGCCCTTTTTGCTCTTCATAGCATCTTTTGCTAATCTCAGTTCATTCTGAGTTTTTGCTTTTCCAAAACCATCTCTGTTGTTCCAGAGGTACAGAGGGTAGGTAGCCGGATAGGTAGTCCTTGAGTTACAACCATGATGAAGCTTGCCCATTACAGTTGTAAGTCATAATGGTCGTAAAACAAGTTGGTCGTGTGACCAATCTGATTTTATGAACTTTTTTGAAGAAGTCATTAAACAAACTCCATTGTTCACTATGGCATAGTTTGGCTAAAACCTGGAAGTGCCAATTTTGGGCAAAACTGTCATAAAATGAGACCATGTGACTACAGGATGTTGCAAACAACCATGAACGCGGCCATGTTACTGAGAATCAAAGTGTGGTCACGTGACTGGAGGGGGGCAAACTGTTGAAACTTTGGGCCTGGGTCATTAGTTCCCTTTTTTGGGTCTAACTTCCCATGGTTGCTAAGCAACTGGTCATACGTTGAGGACTACCCACACTTTTCCTTTTTCTCATATAGATTCTTTCCATACCTAAAAAAATGAGGGAATGCAAGAAAAGGAAGCTTATTTCAAACATTTTCTCCCTCTCTCTCTCTCTCCAAACCACCCAACGTCTTGTTCAGCTTTTCCATTTTATGAAATCATGTTATTCATTGCCTTTTTTCTTTATTCCTCAGGAATAACTTTAGGGGATATAGGTCCCAAAATGGGCTTTGAGAATATTGACAATGGCTTTCTCATCCTGAAGAATGTCCGTGTTCCAAGAGAAAACATGCTGGCCAAATTTTCTCAGGTATAGATAGATAATTCTCACGTGTTCCAATCAGTTTCAGAGTACCAAAGATCATAGAATTCTGATACTTGGTTCAGAATTTTGACAGAATGTTAGTAAATCTTCCTCTCCTCTCCCCGCCCCTCCGTTCCTCTCTCCTCGTCTCCCCTCCCCGGCCCGCCTCTCCTCTCTCCTCCCCGCCTCGCCCCTTCCCTCCTCGCCTCTCTCCCCTCCCCTCTGCTCCCCTCCTCTCTCCTCCCCTCCTCTCCTCTGATTTTCCTTTTAAGAAGAAATTTAAAAAGGAACACTCAAATCATCCAGCTTTTGTAATGAATTTTCTTTTTTAGTATTATTTGTGAGGGGAGGCTGTCCCAAAGCTGCTTTTTCAAAAAGTAACTGGACTTGGTTTCTCCAGAAGCTTCTTAGATGAGAAGCAAAATGTCTTCAAGGAAAAATAAAGTCCAGTTGCCTTTGGGACAACCATGACCTGAATAGTTGAGAATTGACATTTGGGGGGAGGGGGTGTTACTGTCTAGCCGAAGTACACTTTAGTTCACAATAATTATATCATAGTTGACTCATAATTTTCATATAGGATGAAGAACCAAAATTGGTCTGCATCTGCTTCTCAGCCACATTCTTCACTGGCAACGTTGCACTTTCTTTCTCATACTCACAAATATGCAGGATTTTAACAATAAATTTGAGAAATATTTTTTCTTAATGCCTATCAGCTCTGTTCCCCAATACCTTTGCCTTTAAATCTGATCTTCCAGGTTCTACCAGATGGTCAGTATAAGAAACAAGGATCTGAGAAAATCAACTATTTGACTATGATTGTGGTTCGGGTGAACATGCTTCGGGGTTCAATTGTTCCCTATCTGATGAAGGCTTGTACGATTGCTATCCGATATTCCGTGGTGCGTCGGCAATCTGAGTTAAAGCCGGGGTATGATATGAACAGAGAGAAATGCTTCTGTCTGAATGCTTAATTTCCCATCGTTACACACACACACATAATGCTATTCTCTTGTTACAATATGGTTTTTGATTTTGGGCAGTGAAAGGAAATTGGTACTGTTCTGTATGTTGCTAGACTACAATTTTCAGCACGTATTCTGAACTCTATTGGTTAGAATTGTTACAGAAGCATTATACTTCTGCTCAAGCATGAGAAAATTGTTTTAGAAATTTTGGGGGGAACCAGATGCCATACAATCTGATTTTCCCACAGATGGCATAGTCACAGCTCAACCCTCCCAACTTCAATCCATGTTGCTACCAAAGAAATGTTTTCCACAATGTATTACCATAAATCCAGGGAGTCACCTGGCATTGATAACTTAATTTATTTAATTTAATCAACATTGGTGGGTTCTGTTGTTGACTTATGTACTCAAGGAAGTAATTTTTGATATCATTCCTTCTGATTGAAACAAAGCAGTCATTTTTATTTTTAAGCAGGTCAAAGTCAATGAGCCATGGAAATATAAATACAATTTGCTGTCAATCATGGGAAGCTTCAATTTTTTTCTTAGAAAGAGATGTATTCACTGACCTTTAGGCAGCATTTGGAGAAAATTTCTCAATCCTAAACCATTATTTACACTCTTTACAATTCATAAAAAAATACTAAGAAGCCTTAAAGGTTTTCTTTTCTTTTTTCTTTTTTGCAGCCTTTGTGGAATTGAATGCAACATTTGATTTTATTGCTATGGATGTCATGGTAGAAATTGGAGAATCTATTGATAAAAGGCTATCTTATTATTAAAATAGCATACCTTATAGCATTGCATATGCTACCCTTTGTAGCATATCCTGTTTCGGTTCAGATTTGGCTATGTTGGACCCCAATTTGCTATTTCTGTCACTATAGGGAATTAGGTAAAAATGTGTTTTCCTAGTTCTTAGTTGGCATTTATATGCTTACATATATTTGCCAAAATATTTGCCAAAAATCTGACAAGAAAAATTATGTTTGGATGCGTGAAAATAATGTAGTCACCGTATCTTGTTTTAGACCTGGAATTAAGTTGTTTACTACCTAAATGTTCTTATTGCAACAGCAATTTGTCTGGCTGATAAAGAATTTTGTTCTTAAGAAGAGGTTTACTTCACAAAATCTGTTACTGGATTATCAAATATTAAAACAGATATTACCTAAATTTGGCAGTAGACAGTTCTTGGGAAGATAAAGGATGTATGTATTTATATCCCACCTCTATTATATTGACCAATAATTTGAGGCAGTGAACATATTAATACTTCCTCCTCCTCCTATTTTTCCCCACAACAACAACACTGGGAGGTGAGTTGAACTCGACAACGGGTATTAAACTCAATCGCATCACGTGACGTCTCGGGATGTATCACAATTTTTCCCCTTTGCGGAACTGGGGTGTGTGTGATGCATTTAACCTGCGGGCTCCCAGTTTGACAGGCCTGGAGGGAGTGACTCGTCATCCAGCTGGTTTTGCGTGCTTAGGAATTAGAACTCAGAGCCTCGTTTCTAGCCTGATGACTTAACCAGTATCCCAAACTATCTGGGATGAGGGAAGTCTATTGGAGGACCACACTGTATCACCCATGGCCAGCATGTCTCATGCTAATCTGCAGATGAAATAAAGAAATGTAACTTCACTGTAACTGAAATGCTCAATTTTTCCATTTTTCTATCGTGAAAAAGAGGGAAAAGAAGCTGAGATTTTGTGGTTTGTGCTAACTTTGCTAATGGAAGCCAAGAATGTAATCAATTGAAAATAGAAAGCTCCTTCTGTTGTGAAGATAGTTTGAAGATATGTGGGCAAGCCTGCCATTCATCATGGTTAACTTTCAATATTTCTTTTCCTCAGTGATCCAGAGGCTAAGATTTTGGACTATCAGACTCAGCAACAGAAGCTTTTTCCTCAGCTGGCCACCGCCTATGCCTTTCACTTTATTTCCGTCTATCTACTGGAGATTTTTGACAGATGCTACAACCAGACCAAAGAAGGAAAATTTGACTTGCTTCCAGAGGTAATGTGAAAGAGAAATATAGCATCTTCTCATGTATTTAGAAAACGGTTGGCCCATTTCATCAGTCAGCAAAATTGCTCTTCACATATCCACTCAGAAAAAAAAAATCGTGGTCTTCAGTAAAAATTACACCCAAGTCAGTTGAATTGTGAATTGTGAGCTATGTTCTACGTCTTGAGAATCCAAATAAGGATGCTTAAAATATTGTGCATATATACAGTATACATCTATAAAATAAAAACCCCCATATACTCCAAACTCTTATTCAGGCACTGTACTCAAACTTTGGTAGCAATTCTTGTTAAGAATAGGTTTAAGATATGTGCTTTTTACAGATTTTACAGATACCATATCTAAAAATGAAAAGATGGAACAATATGATGGTCTACATTTAACAGATATGGCATTAACTTAATTTTATAGCGTTATGGATCCCTTTTTTTCTTTTGTTTGGTTTCTTTTTAATTTATTGCACACGTTATCAACTGTAACATGTAGACCAATCCTTCTCTAACTTGGCAACTTCAAGGTGTGACTGGGAAATTTTGGGAGTTGAAGTCCACATGTCTTAAAGTTGCCAAGTTTAAGCAGCATTGATTTAGATGTTTTTTTATTCAAATGTCATTTTTTATTGTTTTATGTACTTCACTAATAAAATGAATTTTAAAAGCAATCCAAAGGGATAGTTTCAGGAGGAATGTGACTGGAGCTTTTTCTTTGTTTGAAACTGAAGACTTTGGTTCGATGGACAGTTGTGGTTTCAAGAGCTATTTGTGCATTGGCTTGTTTTACAACCACAAAACAAAGGCTTCAGACATGGTCCAAGTAATGTTAAGAGCTTTTGTTTTTGCTGTCCAGTATGGATGCTATTATTAATAGCAGTAATGCTTTTTTAATAGATGCACTATTGATTTAAGAAGGTAGAGAGAGTTTTAAGGCTGTGCTTAACTCTCTCCAGTTTGAATCAGTGGGACTTGATCCAACCACTGGTAAGCATTTCTTGCCTACATTTGGGCAAATAAAATATCTTCCAAGCTGATATCCTCCAGATGTGAGGGTCATTCCAGTAGGAGGTTCTCGGATTTACTGTGCAAGGCTTTTGAAAGCTAGAGAAGACTAACCTAAAGAAGTTTTATTTATTTACATTGTACTTGTTCCCTTCCTCAAATCCCTGGTCTGAATTTACCATATGAAGTGTGAATGTAAAATAGAAACAGATGTAAAGTGTCATAAATGTACATGAGAAAATGAAAGTGTGCTTGCTTAATCATTTATTTTTCATATTTTCTATGGAAGTATTGGAGTGGTGTACCTTTTTAAAAAAATGTCTTTGAGTCAGTGTTTACTCCTGTAAACTTCATGGGCAGGTCCCTGCAGTTTTTTTTAGCAAGATTTTGGAAGTGGCTTGGCATTATCTCCTCCTCAAGCCTGAGAGAGAAGAACTGGCTCAAGGTCAGCCAGATGGCCGTGTGTGCCTAAGCACGACTCAAAATCTCCCAGTTCTAGTCTGACAAATTCATCACTACCTCAAACCAGATCTATCTTACCATTTTGATTTCTGCCATTTCACAGCTTCACGCCCTGGCAGCAGGCATAAAAGTGATCATTACCGACTATTGCTCAGCTGGAGTGGAGGTGTGTCGAAGGGCCTGCGGGGGACATGGCTACTCTCTCCTCAGTGGCCTGCCTTCCATTTATACGAAAGTGGTTCCATCATGTACTTACGAGGGAGAAAATACTGTTCTCCTGCTACAAACAGCCAGGTAACTTCAGTGAAAAAACATTACCTTTCATCTCTGAAGCCTTGCTAGAAACATCCTGGAACTAAGAATAAATTTTCTGACTGTTAGAACAATTAAACCAGTGGAACAACTTGCCTCCAGAAGTTGTGAATCCTCCAACACTGGGAGTTTTAAAGAAGAGATTGGACAACCATTTGTCTGAAATGTTATAGGAGTTCTTGCCTAAGCAGGGGTTGGACTAGAAGACCTCCAAGGTCCCTTCCAACTCAGTTATTCTATTCTATTCTAGATTTGAAAAGCTTTTTCAGAATACATATTTACAAGCAGTTCTGTTTGCTTTTTAATAAAACGAGTGGTCTCTTCTGTATTATGAAAGGAATTCCAAAATGCTACAGGGAAGACGTTGTCATGGAGGTCATTCAACCTCTAGGTTGATGAGTCTTTGTGATCCATGCTATAAAATAAAATGTGAGGCAAACTGTTAATAAGGAAAAAAAACTTTACTGAAAATAAAGTATAAAAGCTACATTTCTAAATACAACGTGCTTCTGCTTGGTCAGAAGCCATACACAGAAGTGTGAAAGGAGGCATGGATTTCGCTCTGCGCAACTGCATGGAGAGGTGCCCCGTGTGGAGACGTAAACAATCTCACATGTCTGATTGCTGTCAAGGCAACGGTGCCAGATGTCGACTCTGAATCTACAGAAGTCTTCTAGTATTTCAAGCAACCCCTGAGAGTCTGGCAAATGAAATAGCTGAGAAACGTTCACGTTTGCATTTTTGCCTCTCTGTGTGTATATTCCTTTACTTAAAGAAGGGGAGCTATTACTGCTGATTGGCTCCAGATATCTTATGGAACAGAATATCCAAGAACATTCCAACTTCTTAGGAGACAAAGCTGCAAGAATACTTGAATTACAGGTTTTGTGAGAAAGGAAAAAAAAATGGCTGGACCAAGTATCTCTCCCATGTTCCAGAAAATAATACTTTTTCCTTTCTTTTTATTGTTGTGGTTATATTTAAAGGGACATGGCTGAGCTAAAGAGTTGAGATATAGTGGTGTAACATTCATTAGGAAACAGGGCCTAGATAGTAAATATCTTTTCTGTATTCTGATGTCCAAAAGCTATCTTGCTTTGCATCCCTATTGTTTATCTCTGAAAATAATTGTCATCATTCAACTCGTCTTAGGGTGTGTCTTGGTTTTCATTTTTCTTCTTTATTTTTAGATTTCTTATAAAATGTTACGGAATGGCACAAATGGGCCAGCCACTTCCTTCATCAGTTGCCTACTTTTCTTCTGTGAATTTTGGAAAATGTCATGCCCAGGAAAAAAAGGATTTCCTAAATCCGGATATATACACAGATGCCTATAAGCATCGAGCCTTGAGGTTGGTATAAAGAAACTGGAATAGATTTTTTTTTTTCCGGTGAGACGAGGGCTACCTGGGCTACCCAATTATGGGACGGAACATACTGATTCCGCTTTCGCCTTTCAGCCCCAATCCAGGAGCCTTTGCAGGCAGTCGCTTTCGCAACAAACTATTTTTGTGTTGAATTTATGTTCTACCGACAAAGACTTTATTCTGTTGTAGGTAAAACATAAATTCAACACAGAACTGGAATAGAGTTCCGTATATAGGTGGTCTTTGACTTACAACCACAACCGAAGTCAGAATGTCTATTGCTAAGGGAATTTCACTTGATTTTATGACTTTTTTTTAACACAGCCAAGTCACTGCGGTTGTTAAGTAAATCATGCAGTCATTAAGCAAATTTGGCCTCCCCCATTTACTTGGTCAGAAGCCAGTTGGGGAAATTCGCAAATGGTGCAGCCGTTATGCACCTGGGATGCTGCAACTGTTGTAAATACATTTCAAGTAACAAGCACCTGAATTTTGATCACATGATCTCAGGGATGCTGTGATTCTTGCCCAATGCAAGGACCCAGTTATAAAACACTGTTTTTAGTGCTGTTGTAATTTCAAACAGTCACTAAATGAATATTGCAAGTCGAAGACTACATGTATTATGTGCCAATCCAAAGGTTGAAAATTAAAGATGAGGCAGAAGACTTTAGCCTACAGTCTTATGTCTTAATATAAGCTTCTTCCCAGAATTCATATGTTCTTCCATTGGTTCCCCTAATTTTTCAGGATTAAACAAATTGGTCATATGAATATAACAATAGCGGGAGAAAATCTGAATGATTTGACACCAACTAATGGTGCATAATCATTAAAAATCAACAATACTCATTCAGTACCGCACTTACTCAAGGAAGATGATTCTTCATCTCCAAAGGAAGAATAAAGTTTTTTAAAAAATAGAAATCCTGTGTAAAATTCAGTTTCCTACCTTGTCCGTTTAAGGATGCCAATTGGAGCTGAAACTAGACTGAAGGTATTTTCGTGCATGTTTCGGTCCACTGTCCCATTAAAGTCAAATGTTAACTACTGACTAAAATGGACTCCTTGTATTTAAGATCCCCCTTTATAAAATTAAGGGATTTATCCCATCACTCATCACTTTACCTCATAAACAAGACTGCACACATATTCTCATGGCCATGCATGCGGTTTCCTCTCTCCTTCTAATAAAAGTGCAAAAAGAAAAACAAAATAGAGATGGGATGAGGGACAGGGGTGGTACACTAGGGAGAGAGAACTGGATGGGAGGAGGAGGAGGAGGAGGTGGAGATGGAGATGATACTTTTAGCAAACTGATTCCGTGCAGGCCTGCTTTCCCAGCCAAGTAAACAGAATCAAAGGCTCCAGTTTTGTTAGCAGGGCTGTTCATAGTCAATTTTGTTTCCTGCTGATCCTTTTGTTTCCAGCAGCCTCTATTTTCAAAATGATGCCCATCTCATTCATAAATAACTGGTTGGAAGATGATTCTATTGAACTTTCTGGGAAGGCCACTGGATAAAATATTTTTAGATCCCATGACTTTGTCTTCAGGACTGTTGATGAAACACCTCAACTGATATATTTTACCCATAGCATCACAATCACCTCCACTGATTAACACTTGGACCAAATACTCACATAGTCAGAGCTTTACACAGATGGGACAGAAAAACAATCCATTTTATAAACATCAAGCAGAACCTGAGATTCCCATGTATCCAGTGGTGGGATTCAAATTATTTTACTACCGGTTCTGTGGGCGTGGCATGGTGGGCATGGCTAAGCGGTCAGCCAATCAGAGGTGATATTTGCCGGTTCTCTGAATCAAAATTATCACTACTGGTTCTTCTGAACCTGTCAGAACTGGCTGAATACCTCTGCATGTATCATAATGGGAAAGTTGTAAAGTTGTAACACGGTCTTTGGTTGGTGTATTGCATTGTTTTTTATTTGCAGTGAGAGTTATTTTCTGGATCAACATGTTCAGAAAACTCTTTTATTTACAATTCTTCATTCCAGAATTCTACCTTCCCATGTCACTGCATGGGTAGATCAGTCCCCATCTTCTGCCATTAAAGAGTATTCTTTTAGATATGAGGTAATCAGTTTTAAATTAGTTGAACATTTTGATGTTTGTATTCTTCTCTTCTCAGGTTTATAAGAAATGCAGCGATGAAGCTTCAGCAGTTGGTTCAGGGAGGAAAAACACAACATGAAGCCTGGAACCAGTGCACTGTGCAACTAGCAAGAGCTGCTATGGTTAGTATATTTATTTATTTATTTATTTAGGTTTATACCCTGCTTCTCTTCACCGGTCAAGGGGAACTCGAAGCGGCTATTATGTTGTGCTTTTCTCACGATCAGTTATTTCAGCAGGAATTGAGAATCTAACAATTAAATTAGGCTCGGGTAATGAAGCCAAGGAAAATAAGGTCCTTTACACTTTGCAAAGCCACCTTTTGTGTAGGGTAGACACATCCAGCTCTTCTTCGCAGGAACTGTCCCGTGTCTTCCGATCCTGGGCGGTAGGTTTCGAGGCCTTCTGC